>VDFB02177539.1:0-20935 GCA_007258455.2 Sequoia sempervirens | reverse complement strand
ACTTCCGCGACTAACAAATGATTTTCCGCTGTATCATAGCCTTAAGGCTTAGCCTTTAGGCTGGTCAGATGAGCCCGTTCGCGTTCGAAGTCTTCACGACTATTGAGCGTAATCAATTTATCTTTCCAACGAGCATAGCCGTCAGCCTTCAGCATTTGGCAGTCGCTCGTGTGTGCGAGGTCTTTGGTGTAATATTACAAGGTGAAGATGTCCGAAAACGTCCAGAAAATGGCCAAGTCTGGGAGCGGTAAACATAAATAAAATACGCACTGGAGTTTTTGAGGTCTTAGAAGCAGTTTTCTTGCCTCGACACCTCCAGTGACTTCTCTTAAGAACCCTCCTGGCTGTCCGTTAAAACAGATAATGCCTGAATCGGGTCATCCCAACTCCAGATATCAACTGTCAAAGTAGGGTATTTTGATGACGTTTGATTTTCGTCGAAATGACAAAAGTGCAACCTTGAGCCAGGGGCGCTTTTCTTTTTGAGGCCCTTAACACAGCTTTTAGCTGTCGTGTGAGCAGTCATTGGATGCAGAATATCTCCAGTCATGCCGTGAGCTTCGTCTCGTATCAGCAGGGTTCACCATTCACCGTCAGCAACCGTTTGAAGCATCAGATGGCAGTTTAGGAAAATGGCTAAGTCTGGAACTCGTAAAGCAATTTAATCAAGTGCGCCTAATTTTTCAAGGGATCAAACGATGGATTTTGCAGTTGTGTCTCCCAGCAGGCATTTCTTCCTTGTTCAGTAGGCTTTCCGTTGATTATCCTTCGCATCACCAAGATCACCTGGTCATCCGGAAATCAGTGTCGAAGTTGGCTAGTCGTAACAGTGTTGTCAGCTATAAAATAGGAAGTTAGTAAAAAGTGAAATAACTTGAGCAAATGGACGCCTATGAGCTCAAGAGTTGACTTTTCGGAATCGTTAAAGCTCAACGATGAATCTCAAAGCTTCAACAAAATTGTCAACTGAAGTTCAAAATATGCATAAGATGGCGATTTTCTATTTTTGGCGCTCTTGCATGATAATAAATATTTTATTATTATTTGAACTTCCAGTCAGTGGCAGTGGAACTGAAAGGCAACCAATCAGAGATCTTCTATTCTTGTCAGGGTTTTGAAGTATTACAGTTGCTCAATTGGTGCGAATTTCATCTTCTTTAAGCATGGCGCCATCATTTGTAATTCACAGAGCTTTCAATAGAAATTCGTATTTCTCAAGAGAAAATCCAATCTTAAGAGAAGTTCGTATTTTTCAAAGAGAGATTCATATCTTCAAAGGGAAATCGAATTTTATATATTTTCAAAGCAAATTTAAAGCAAAATTCGTTTTTCTTCAAGGCAAAGGCGTATTTTCAAGCAAAATTCGTTTTTCTTCATTCACAAGGCGTATTTTCAAGGGAGATTCGTATTTCTCAAACAAAGGCAGATTTCTTATCTATTTGCAAAGGCGATTTCTCCAATCACATTCTTTTGCAGGTTAAGGTTCACAGTTCTCAGCAATTTGAAGAATTCAAGGGCGATTTTCACAGAAAAAGAGCATCATAAAAACGTCTTTTTCATCCTTGATTCTCAAATTTCTCTCAAAACTCAATTCGCATGTTCCTGAAATTGGCAAATTCAACAAGTCTCAGCATCTGGATCATTTCTATATAAATTCCTCGAGTTAAAATTGTGCGTTTGATTTTTCATGAATTTTTAACTTCAGAACATTCGTTCTCGAGTTACTAATTTTCTCAACTGAAAACTCTTTGCATGGTCGAGTAGAAGTCAAATTTTCGCAAATCTGACATTCTGGGTTGTCTTAGAATCTTCTTCTGGACAAAACCCATATCTCAGATTTTCGCTGAAAATTACCCTTCGATAGGCTATTTTTAGCCTCAGCAAGCTATTTTTAGTTTTCCGTAAAAGTTGTCGTGAATATACCGGTTCACGTACTACCAGCGAAGTTTTCTCAGAGTAATAGCATTAATACTGTGATCGAATTCAAGACCAAATCGGTCTTAATTCATGACTTCATCAGAAAAGCTGAGACCGATTTATATCAAGCTGTAGAAGAGATGTTGGCTATCACTTCAGTTACGGAGCCGCCAAAATTGCCAGTCAGTGAAATGCTAGTTTTAGTGTGCAAAGATTGCTAAGATTGCCTGGGTTTTGACATCTCGTGATGCTGGATGTAAATGACACCTCGTTGAGGGGTTGATTGTTCAAGATCACTGACAAGAACTTCGGCCCACCTCCTCGATAGACATTACAATGTGGAGTTAATTTGCGTTACCCTTCTGGGTTAACTGGTCAGTTTCACCCTCATGCATATCTATTCCGAGATCGATTTACACACTTCCTGAGCTTTTTTAGGTTTTTACATTAATTGATGATAGTCTTCCAAATTAACTTGTTTTCAATAAGGACGTGCATGCTCGCACAATTGTCCATTTTAGATTAGATGTTTCAGTCAAACTGAGGGTAGTTTCCCAGTTGACTGTATAGTTTACTTAATTAGGGTTTGGCGCATTGCTTGCATGCATTGCAGGAACTATAGATGACACAAGGTGATTTTAGGGTTTCCCTACACCTTGATGTATATAAATAAGAGCTTATGCTCATTTGTAAATAACTTTTGCTTGAGAGAGAAATATATGCTGTGCCCACCTTGCCCTCAATATTGCTCTTTTTCGTATTTGTTCATGTGTCTTCACTATTGCAATTGATTGTTATACCACCTAGGGTTTCGAAAGATTGTGATGCTGAATTCTTTCCATAGATTAGATATATCTGTTTGAACATCTTTATCATTGAAATCAATTGTTATACCACCTAGGGTTCCAAAAGATTAAGGTGATAAGGCTGTTTTGTGTTAATTTACCATTGTGATCGATCGTTATACCACCTAGGGTTTCGAGAAGTTGCAGCGATAAATCTGTTTTGTGAATCTTTATCAATATAATTGAAGGTTATACCACCTAGGGTTTCGTGAGATTATAAAGATAAAGGCTGTTTTGTGAAGGCTTTGCTGATTCGATCAAGTGTTATACCACCTAGGGTTTCGTAAGATCGTCTTAGTAAATTCTTAAATCTGTTGTGCCCAATAAGTTGGTTTAGATTGAGATGATAGTTGTGCCCACCTTGCCTTCAAGTAGAGAGTCTAAACCCGCTTATCGTCAGATAGTCAATCCCTGCTCCATTTCCTCATGCTCTGTTTTCTTGAGGAAACTGGATAGATTTAAAGTAGTTAGCTTAGTTGTAGTTAACGATCTGCGAAACCAGAAAATCCTTAGCTGCAACGTTCTTGGTTTTTTTAACCTTGTGCCTCTTCCAGCTGAGAACAAAAAGATAGGACTTAGATTACTTCTCTTTTCCATGCATTCCAGCACAACGAGGGAGCTTCCCCTCCTAATTTGAAGAGCACTCATTACGCAGTGTGCATAGCTGTCCGTACAAACCTGCACTCCAGAGGTGTTAGATTTTACGCCAACATATTTCAACTCTCTTTTACATATCAAATTTTCACTCTGATTCAGAAAATGGCAAGATCAACCTTTAGTGTATGGATCCAATTAGGACTTTTTTTTTATTATATACATAAAAAACTCTTCCCATTTCATATATAGTTAATAATTTAATCCATATATAAATTCACTGAAATAAATAGACTATTTAAGTTCAATGCATATCAACTAATTGAGATATCTGAAACAACTTCCAAAAGTGAAATTAGCATCTTTTGGTGTTACCAATGAAACTGTCACATTCTGTTTAGTTAGCCTAGCTTAATCACTGGATTATTGTATTAATTATAATCAATTAGGAAAGACAATTTGACTATCTAAAGTATTGCTGAAGCATAAATAAGAATGATTATACTGACAACTAATGATGCAAGTGTGACAAGAATCAATGACACTCTCATGTCGAAGAGTGAGTATCGTCGAGGAGAAGGTTTTAACTGGTGGTGGTGACTAGTCATGAGAGAATCACATACACATAGACTTAGACTCATGTAGTTAGGTTGCATAAGTGCATGAATAAGATTAGTGAATATATGTGTTTTTTACCTGTATATAATTGCATAAGAATAAAATCTAAACTAATTAGGTAATTTGGAGGGCTTATGTCAACATTACATCTTGAGCCAAACCTAGCACAAGAATGTTTTTGGTTGATATGTAGTTCTATTCAACATTCTGTCAAAATGAGCCCAAACCAAATGGGAATTGACATAAGAATTCGAAATAACTTTTTATTTTATTTAATTATTTAAAAAAAAAAAAAATTAATATTATTAAAACAGCATTATATTTTAATATTAACATTATTATAATAAAAAATAAAATTCATAACATTATTAAATAATATTTTATTCCAATAAAGCCTTTTAAATACTCTTAATTTATTAAAAAAAAAGAGATTAAAAAGGATAAAATTGTTAGGATTTACAGGCAGGACCTAGAGCAATTAAATAACATCATTTATAATGCAAATAACAGAATACGAAAAAAAAACAATTGCACAAACACAGATTTTAACGTCATTCACCCAATGTGGTTATGTCCACCAAGAAACAACCATCCTCTATAATTTTTATTATCCAACAATCCAAGTTATAGAATTTCTCATTTACATTCACCTATGCAACATAACTTGCTGCTACGTGCACATTCACATTCACCTCCAACATCACCTATTGCTACATGCTAATACACAACACTCAAGTTGTAATGTCGCCTTCTCAGTAGCCACCCCGGGATATCGTTTAGCCTTTATTTATTCCCGAAGGCTAAAAGGAGAAATAAGGGAATAATAATTAAACTAATTGTTTATAAAGTTATCTCCATAAATCAAAATTAAAAGGGTAACTTTATTTATAATTAATTTAATTAAAGTGACTTAAAATAAAATAATAAATTATAAATTCACTTTGGAATAAAATATTAATATTTCTAGAAGCTTCATGGAAGTCATTGAGAAATCTTTATGAGGGGTTGAGAGTTTGGCATTTGGGTATGTTTTGGATTATACTTTTCATACCAGATTGGTAAAAGCTTGAATGCTTGCTTTTCCAAGGGTTTGAAGACTCCAGGATACCAGGTTCAGTTGTGAAAGATCAACTCTAGCTAGAGATTGTGGAGGAATCCATCCAGGGTTTCTACAGGTGCTTCATTGAAAGATTTGAATTGGTGCAATAGCTGATGTATTATTGCATTTCTGAATAAGAAGTTGAATTGATGCAATAGCTGGTTTATTATTATTATTGCATTATTGAGTTGCAGCAGCTGATGTATTGTTGTAATTTGACACTAATTTCACTTGAGGAGGAATTTATTTCTTGCTGGTTCGATTTAGCAAAAATTTAATGGTCAATGACCAAATTTTGAAGGAAACAAGGGTTCGATTTTGAGAAAGGCAATTGCAGATTTTGGAAATCATTTTCAGTTTGAAGAAATTCAATTTTGGGATAAATTAATTGCAAAATTTGAAGATCATTTGTAATCATCATAAAGTTTGATTTTGTGATGAATTTTTGAGGGAGCATTTTCAATTCTGGTCATATCGATTTCATCATTCAAGGGACATCTTTACTGCTGGAAAGGTCGTGAATTTACAAGCATTACAGGCACTGCTAACTGGAGGAAAAACTCAGTTTGATTTGGAGTGTCAAGTCCGATTTGAGCCAAGGAGTTCGCATTCCTTCCAACGTCTCAGTCGCTGCCAGTAGAATACAAGAGCACTCAATTCTTGGAAGATCTCGATTGAGTTTTTATTGCTGCCATTTGCTTCTTCCAGGCGTTGCCCAAGTTCCATTTATTTGCATTGAATTTGTAATTGCATTTCATTATTAGCATATCATTATCAATACAGAGTACTGTAACTTCATCTGCATTTCAATCTAGTTGCATTTTGATGTATTGCTGTCACACAGTCGTCTTGACAGCTGAGTCTACATTCTTGAATAACATCAGATTTCTTGCATTGTAATTGCTATATGTCATATGGAAACGATATGCACTTGAGAAGATATTTTAGTCCAAGAAGTGCAGGTCAACTGTTTGTAGAAATGTGCAGTGGATGCAATTACTCATAGTTGCATTGTCAAAGCTTGTAATCAGCTCGGAATCTTTTCATTTGCTATGATATATAATGAGGAGTTTGGGGTTGCACATGAAGTGTTTGTGAAAACGTCTACTTGCTGTAACTGTACAATTGCATGAGTTTTCAGTCATCATATCATTGGAAAAGTCAGAAAATTACCTTGCATTGCATCCTAATTTCAATTGCAGTCTTTTGGCATATTTAGTTGAGTCCTTTCATGCATATCATCATCACTCAAAAGGGAAAACAAAACAAGAAAAAATTTACCAGCTGAACGGAGTTTGTTAGACAACTATTTGACAAAATTCCTAAACATTCAAAACTGAAAATTAAGGTCAAAATTCACAAGGGACTTTATAGACACTCAAGCCCAAGTTCCATGACCTTTCACATTTGTAGCCAACCAATAATAAGCCCGATTTTGGTAGTTAGAAAACAATTTTACAACTAAAAAATATTAACCAACTCCTTTATTAAAATATGAGTAATTTTTTCCCCACCATGGGCTCCACCCTTGAGCCCCCGTCGGGGGATGATCCCCCCAAACCCTGCAAGAGGGCCGATGTCCCCCTACACTTCCTCGTAAATTAATTTGGAGGGAAAACATGGCTGTCAAAGTCACCAAAATATTGAGGTAGCATGATCAATTGCCACGCACCAATAAAAATGACATTAATATTAATGTCATTATTAAATAGCATATTTTAATATTAAATTTTCCTTTAAAGCTTCCATAATCTGATTGAACTTTGTTGAAAGCAAAAGCTATGAATATTCTAAGGAGGATATGTTAATGTTAAAAAAAGCCTTAATTTTTAAAGGCAGCCGGCTGCTTGAAAAAGAGGAGAAAAGAGGACAACTACCGAGTTTCTTTGAAAGCTTCTCCCCACATAGCTAAAAGGAAAGGCATACTTCGTAATAAAGAAAGAAGGAAAAAAAGATTATTATTATCTCTGGAGGAGAATAGAAAAAGGAAGGGGGAAGGGGTTGTGTGTGGTTTAAAAGAAGTAAAATTTTTGTACATTTTTATTTACAAGTATACAATTCTAGTTTAAACCTTCAATTTGCTTGGGTAAAATGTTCTTTGTAAGAGAAGTCCAAGAATTGGTTGTTGGAGGAGCGAGGGCCCTGGCTTGTTTGGCTAAAGAATCTTGTTGCAAGAAAGAGGTCACGAGGTATAGTCTCTCCCCCGTCCCCATGGTACTGAAGGGCATGTCATGCGAGTGTCACCGGTCACATGAAAAAAGTTTACCAAGTGCACTGTAGTTTATAGGGAGGCTACCCAATTCCTGCAGTCTAAAAAAAAGAATTGGCTATTGGAAATAAATAATTAGTTGCAATTGGAAACAATAATAACAAAATTTAATGTGCTCTCAATCTTGCAAAGTTGGTTACTCTCAATTCCATTTTATACCGAATTCTATATGCTGATTGATACTCGTTTAAACCAATCAAACAAGTTTATGATTACAGTTTCAATATTTTAAAATCATTTTTTATTAATTGGAATCACTCATAGCTACACAAGAATAAAATAAATAAATTGTTATGAAAATTTGCTTAAAATAAGCTGATAATTTGAATTAAACACTAGCTAAGAGGAGGGTTAGTAAAAGCTATTGAAAACTAAGTGACCACTAAAGAAAAATATGGTCATAGTTGAACCATGATTTGTTACTAATATTTCTTTTAAGAAAGCATAATTTTTTCTATAAAATATTTAAGAAATATTGGTTAAGGGTTGCTTATGATTGCTATAATATTTTATAATAGCCATGGGAAAGCTGATGAAATTATGAGTTTTTGCATGACTGTTGTAGTAATATGTAGCAACCATAGGGAACTTGTCACTAGCAATATGTTGTGATTTATGTTGTTCATAACCAGCTTTAAAGTTCTAAAGTATAAGTTGTTCAATTACTAGCATATTGACTTGAAGAATAAGCATTTCAACACCAGCATTGTGAAGTTCATGTTGTGGATATGTAGTTCATTTTTAGCACCTTGCCCCAAACCTATGCAATCATCTACAACTTTTATTTTGTGAACTCTTATGACCAGCAATCTTGTGCAAGTCTTGGATAGCAAAGCTCTCAATTCACAATTCACACTTGCAGCTGAATGGGAGCAGCTATTGCTACCAGTAAATGTGTAGGCAGATCCAAAACTACACACGATACTGATATTTAACATCTATCGGTAGACTTGCTATAGGTAAGCATTCAACAATTTCCAAATTAGTCATTTCTTGGAGCTTATGTGTTTAGAGGAAAATACCCAACAACAATACTTTAACAACTTTAACTTGGTGGCACCTTTTGATAGCTGGCATTCCTAACTCTTTACAACTCAACTTATTGTTGTGGAAGACTGATGCAGAGCAAGAGAGTTCACACCATCAACTTTCTATATTCTTGGCAATAATCAAGTACACAACTGGAATTCTTCATTCTTGAGGCAATCTCAATCCTTTAACCTTGAGCAACATGGGCTCCAACTTACACAAATGGACTCCAATCTCTATCAAACTTGGTAAATTATTTCAACATGCTTAGATTCATCTCAAAAACTCATTCCAACCATCCAAAGATCAGACAACAATGATTTAAGGCCAACTCACCTATGCTAGCCTCTAACCTAGTAGCATTTCCAAGTGGCACAGTGGTTATAACTTTTGATACAAAAATCATATCAAGATTGTAAAAACATTTTTAGATACTCATTTTCATGTTTTATAACATATCCAAAAATCAATGTAGGTTCCTTTGGATTGAACCCTTCAAAAATGGACTCCTTCGATTGTGCACCTAGGCCAATTAGGCCTATTTTACAAAGGGTCACCCAACAAATGACCTTCCTGAACACAAAACTCAACACCAATAGTTTAGGTATGTTCCTGTTGATGTGTTTTTCGTAACCGCACCAACACAGAATAAAGTTGCCAACGACGACTCTATCCTCTCTTGAACAAAATCTCCTGCATGTTAAGATTGCTAGAAAGATCATGCATTCAACTCCAAGGTTCCTTCATGCGATGGATAGTTTCAGTTGGCTCGATGTGATTTGCTAGTATTTCAAAGGGACTTACAAAATTGTTCAACAGCGGAGAAAGGAATTTTGAAAGTTCGAAAGATTTATCAATTAAGCACGGGTTTCCTATACTAACCAGAAAGTACGGAATTTAAATGAGTGCAGGGATAGAAGATGCTATGATCTACTCTAAGGTGAGGGACATGGCGATCAATTCTCGCAAACTTCAACCAGGCTCCGCTTTGCCTCACTTCAAACAACTTCCACAGAACTGGTGCAATCTTCAGAGTAGCTCAAGGTGTTCATATTACAATTCAACAATGAAGACACCGTCATGACGATGCATACCAACATGAAGATCGTAATCGAAGTTAAGTCCACAAGTTTCCAGTTGACCATGCAAGGTGAACTCACCATCAACGAGCCCACTAGTGGTATGGATAGACGAAGTTTGCTCAAATTGAAGACCACATTCCACAGTTTCTATCTACTACATGCATGAAATGAAATTTATTCTACTTCAAGATTCTACTTGAATCAGAAGGACGAAGAAACCTTGCTAGCTACTCACAACAAAAGATGAGATCATCATCAATGAAAACTCTTTTTTATTGAGAGTGTTTACAACAATTTCTTACAAAGTTTTCAAAGGAAAAACTTTCCTTCTTCAAACTACACTATCAATCTACGCTATGCTACTTCTAAGTTGTCCCTCTATCTTCCTATCTCTACTCTAATCTCTGATCTAATGTCTAATCTAATGAGGTACAAATGAGGGGGGGTGCCCCTTTATATAGCTGGCCAAGTCCAATGGATGGCTCAAATTACAATCAGATGGATGGCCCAAATTGTGCCACCTCAGCCCTAACCCTAAAAACCGCCACCAAGAATAGTGGGGTAATAAATAAGAAATTAATGTCCACCATCCTCTAGAAGATTCCTGTCCATAGACACATTCGCATTGTTCTTGTTCCTCTTCTTGACTGCAAACTGGATAAGTCTGGTCGATAAGTCTGGTCGCCACTACTTCAACTCCTTGAATGGATATGGCAGGCACGTTCTTGATCTAACTCCAAGGCGGCAACTTCTTTGTTGTGCTCAATGATGATTTTCCTCCTTGATGTTGTTCTTCAAATTTGAAGTACTTGCTTGGGTTTCCATTTTTATTTTTTTTTCATCCTGAGCTTTGTAAACATTTCTTTGCCACTTGAGTTGGGCACATACTAGGTTATTCCAACACTTAGCCATTTCTTGCAACTTTTCTTCTTTCATGTTTTGGGTGCAACTGAGATCTCGTGGAAGAGCTCGAAACTCATAACTTTATCTCCCTTCGAAGGTTGCAATATCCTCTTGGATTACTTGCTTCATCACTTCAAGTCATCGTGCTCCGGTCCCGACGTTCATCCTGCAAAAACAAACAAAAAGAAGAGTATCAAAACACTTCATGATATAAAATCTTTTCACTTACCAGATCTCCATGCTTTGACCCCCAAGATTTGAGTGATCTCTGAATCTGATAGGGCTCATCTTTTTTCCTCTGGCAAACTTCATCCTCAAATTCCTCATGCCTTAGCCAAATTTCCATCTTGTACTCTACTTCCTGTGTACCTTGAATTTGTGCCTTAGAAACTTTATCCAACTTGATGGCGCATTTAGAGGGTGCTGTTTGATTTCTCTCTGCCTTATAAAATTTTCCAACCAGCATGATATCCCTTTTTTGCCATAGCCAAATTTCCAACCCATCTACCTTAGAAATAATTTATTTCCTCTAGAAAATTCATCAACCAGGCACTTGAGTAAAATCTCCATCCTAGAGTCTTTGGCAGGGCGTGATGTAATGTCCCCTTCCAGTTGACATCTCTCAGTTCTTGAGATTAGCCTATTATGTGATCCTCGTAGGTTGATAGGGTGGATAGAGGGTCTGGTTGAGGCTTGGCTTGGCTTCAGTTGGCAGAATCATTTAGCTTGGCTTTCGTTTGGAGTCGTTTGGACATCATTTGCTTGACTTACTATTTTTAGTAAGTAGAGTCACTCAGCAGAGCACCCCTGCTATTTTTAGCAATATGGTTTGGACCTGTTTTGAGAGAGATATTAATATTTGTTTGTTAAAATAAATATTAATTAATTAAAGGCTTATATTATTAAGTTATAATATATTTAAATATTATAACTTAAGTGACTTAAAGGAAGGGGTCGACCAACATGAAGAAGGGGCCACTTTTTAATTATTAATTATAATTAAAAGTGCGTGCAAAGTATGGAAATATTAAAAGTGAAAATTCAACTTTATTTAAATGATGCTTTTTTGGAGAGAAGTTGACCCTCTTGAAGAATATAAGGTTTTCACTTGTGAAAAAGATTATTATGTTATGAAAATCGACTTTGATCAATTCTTCCTTCAGAGAACGGAGCCAAGGGTTTCAGTTGTCTTTTGCATTGGAGAACGAGCCATCTTCAGTGTTTGCAGTTCAGAGGCTGTGGAATATTAGCTGATCTATTGCTTTTCAGAGAGATAGCTTCATCCAGAAGTTATCACAGTGCTTCAACTTTTGAATATCTTCAGTATTTTGGTTTGGAATTCTTCCAGGAGGGATTCTTTATTTTAGGCGCCCATTTTCTAAGCTCTGGACATATCTTTTAAGGCCGTACAAATTTATTGCTTGCTAGTTGCTGGACGTACAGGTCACAGAAGGTTGCAAGGAGGCGTGTTTTCCATCTAGGGCCAAGCGCTTCTTTTCTTGGCTGAATAATAACTTCTACAGGTGCGGCTAGGGTTTCTTAATGATTTCCTATCATCTCACAGTGGGGAAAACCATGGCAAGGGCAGATCGTACCATTTCTCAGCTTCTCCAGGCAGCTACAGGCATGTTCTAGTTTTTCTAGAAATTTATTTTAAAAACTTATTATTGTACGCCTTGTTCTTCCTATGTTGGTATTATCATCATTTGCAAATAAATACAAGGATCTTCTCATCTAGCATATAAAAATGTTAGTTCTATGGTAGTTGCTTACATTTCTTTCAAAATCGCATTTTTTATTATTGCATGCAAAAACACAAAAAAATCAAAAACACTAAAAAAAAAGCAGTTTCAGAAATAGTGAGAATAGGGGTTTCTACAATGGTATCAGAGCGGTATCCTGCCAGCTATTGATGTGATTTTCGTGACTCAATTCAATCACAGGAACGGTTGTCTCCAGGGCTACTGCCTTCTGATCAAAGTATTCCTGTGTGGCTAAGATTGTGAGATAGATCACACTAACCTCCAAGGTTCCTAAATACTTGAACACCCCTCATTGGTTGGATGTGAATTGCTGTTCTTGTTTAGGACTCTAATAATTGTTCTAATACTTACAAAGAAACAACAAAATAAAATGCTTTGAAGGAAGGGCCATGTGAATGATTTAGCTTTGAAGTGCGAGTTTCCTAAAACTAACCAAAAGTATGCAGAATTGAATGGCTGCAGAGATTTCGAGGATCTAAATTCTAACCTAAATGCAAAGGGTGTTAGGCTCAATTTCGATGAACTTCAACCAAACGTTGCTTAGCCTCCTGTTGGACAGCTTCGACAAGGTTAGTGCAATCTTCAAAGGAGAAAAAGGATGTTCAAATCACGATTCAATGATGCAAGTACCATCACAACGACGCATAGCTACACATGAATCTTGATCGAAGTTAAGTATAAAAGTTTTCCAGTTGACCACGCAGGACAAACTTACCATAAGTAAGATTGTTAGTGGTATGGACTCAAGAAGCTCATTTACGTCAAACATAAACACCCATAACTAACTATTTGCATGAAAATTAAATCCTACTTGAAGTCAAAGGAAGAAGAAACCTCACAAACTACTCACAACAAAAGTTGAATTCGCCATCAATGAAATGCTTTTATTATGATTAGCTTTCGTGACAATCTCTTACAAAAATTCTCAAAGGGAGAATTCCCCTTCTCCTTCAAACAATGCAATGAAAACTATTCTAACTCCAAAAATGTCTACTCTCTATTCTGCTCTGATATCAACTGATTGCTAACTACTAGTGTACAAATGAGGGGACTCCCCTTTATATAGCTGGCCAACCTCAACGGATGGTCTAGATCAAATTACAATGGAGGGCTCAGATCGAGCCACCTCAACCCTAGACAAGAATAACCCTAAAAACCGCCAGAAGGTGGAGTGGCGTCATTAACGATCCCAAAAATAGCAGATTCCTCCTTGACCACTATGGACAATTAATGCCCACTATCCTTCTAGAAGATTCTCGTCCATAACCGCATTCCCATTGCTCTTTTCTCTGACCGTGTAAGCTATGAATTGGGCCAACACCGAATCAACTTCCTCCTCAGAAATCGACAGAGTAAGATTGAGCTGATATTCAAGAATACTCACCATCTGCTCGTGCCTATCACAAGACTTTCTCCAAGTCTCAATAGACTCCTGTGTGCCTTGAATAATTGTTGAAAACATAGAAATGTTTTCAAAGTCAAGCTGGGAAAACGTCCTCATCTCAGAGAAGAAAGGCTGCAACTTTTCCTTCAATCCTTCCACCTCTACCTCCTCATGAGTTAGCCTCCTAGCGAACAATGCATCCAATGTGTTGAGGATGCCCTCGTGAATATTTCTCATCGCCTTTTTGATTCTGGAAGATTCTGTAGCTGCCATGTCAAAGAAGCCCTTCCCAGTGAATGCACCCGAATGCCATCCAAGAAAATCATACCTGTCCCCAGCCTGGATCACTCCATTTATCAAAGTTTGCATGGGCACACGCATCAGAATAGCAAGGCGAGGAATAGTCTTATCCTGGAAAATATGGGTGTCACCCCAAGCTTGCTCGACACCATCCAAGCGCGAAAGGATACCAGATGCACTCCGAAAAGAGGAGACAAGGTTGGCCATGAATTTCTCCGCCTCACTACGAACACCGCTTATCCATTTACCTCCCTCTCGGACAACTCTCTTCACTTCTTCAAGCCCACTGATTGGTTCTCGTGGCAGATCCGGTGGAAGCTCTACCGCTAGGTTCTCTTGAGCACCCGGACATGCTAGATGTTGCACATATTCAACCAATGCCTTGTGCTCCTTCTTCAATCTCTTATATTTTCCCTCCTTTTTCACCAGCCTGTCCCTTAACGCTTTGAATGAACTTTCAGCTTCCTCAACCACTTGCACTCTAGAAGGATGTCCCAAATCAATTGTGGTGATGGTGTAATTCTCTGGCATTGCGTCACTTAAGTCATGATCCTCCCTTGGAACGGCAATATGGAGGGTGCGTGAACTGGCCTCATTAGTCTCCATTTTCGAATACTTTCTTGCCCTCTTCCTTTTTGGTGACTTACTTGTTCTATTTAGAAGCTCCTCCATCTCAATTGCCAGGTCAGCATCATCGTCCTGATCTCTCCTTATTGCATGTGAGAGCCAATTACGCTGAACGTCGTAAACAATAAGGGGCTGCTCTTCAGTTGCCTCCACTTCATGAACCTCCTCCCGAGCAATATTCTGTTGAGGCTCAATTATCTCAATGTGTTGATCACTCTCCTCATGAGCTCCAACCCTTGACTCTATGACATCTTCCTCTTCAAGCGCATAATCAAAGTGGGTATCTGTTTCTGTCTCTTCTCCCTCATCTGGCTGATCGGCATCTTTAGGAACATTAGCACTCTGGTTGTCCAGCTCTCTTGGCATTGGCTGGTTAACTTCTCCAGCCTCTGGTGCTTCATTCATTCGAACCCTCTGATCTACAAACAGCGAGACTTCGCGCACACTGGAGGAATGGGTCACCAACTGAGTAGATGATGTATCCTCCGATCCCTGAGGTTCCGGCTGAATAGGTTCTTTCAGCTGTGGTGGCTCCACAGCTTGGGCAATTTGTTTCCTCGTTTGACCTCATATTTCAATTTATTCACCTCGTTTGACCTCAGATTGGCTGGAAAGTTCAAAACCTTAATTTTACAAACTTGGTCAAAATTTCATTTTAAGCTCACAAACGGGCATACCCCAGGAAAGATAGATAGTAGAAAGATACCGAGAGAGAGAGAGAGAGAGAGAAAACCAAAGCCAAAAGACCAGAATGGAGCAAAAATTAGGGGGTCCCCATCTTGAATAGGGCGATGTGTGAAAAGGTCACAATAGGACTGTTGGTGGGACTTCATATCGAGCTACAAGAGTTATATCGATATCCCAAAATTGCCACCAAGACCATCACTATCGGCCGGAGGTCATAGCGAGTTCCCATCGGTCATACGGATATCCCTTTCCACTGGCAAGTCCATCGCTATCGGCAAGACATTATGCAGAAGAAAAAATCTTTCGGTGAGCTGAGACCACTTTGACAGGACCTTATGCAGGTCAGGAAGATGTTACAGCGACCCCTTCATCTTTCTCCCTGAGATCAAACCTTTTGTTTCAGCAAGACTCTCCTCCAATCGGGAAGACCTCTCATCAAACTCATTCCGCTTCGACGAGACCACCGGCAGTTGGCAGGACATTACCCCGAAGCAAATCATTCCCCCCGACGCCACCCTTGTGAACAACTATCGGCGAGACATCCCAAGTGGAGAGAGATATGAAATTTTACAATGACCGAGATGTCTTGGCGACCATGAGGATTTCAATTGGGTATAACACACTACTAGTCGGTAAGACATTTAGCTGGTCTCAGCGACTTTCTTCTTTGAGGAGTTTTATGCCAGATCCGAATGAGGCATGCCTTCTAATAGACTTCCTTGAGAAATATCATTGGGTGTATGATTTAATCTTGCACAACAATGTCCCTATTTGGCCTTCATGAACATTTAAAACATAGATTGCCCTGCCTGATTGAGCCTGTAGGTGAAAATCAGGTAACATTTTTGGCAACCTCAGCTGGATGTTTGCCTACTAAACATGCAAACCAGTAGCCAAAACTTGTCCATTGGGCTCAAAGTCACTTAGTAAAAACCTCAGAAACAGACCAAGCACAGCTCACACATGGCTGCAACTCACTTGAGACTCATGAAGCAAATCAGGACACTGGAAACTTATTGAAACAGGAGAAACTGAAGTAAAACTACCAAACTATGCTGGAACAGCACTTAGGAAATGAAAAAAAAACAATTAAACTAAAGTGCAGAAGCATTTATTGAAAGCATAAAACCTAACCTAATATGTACAATGATAAATCATACCTCAAAACAACGTTTGAGGTGAATCCCATTAACTGGGATTGGTAACTTTTCTCCATCCATGTTTGATAACTGGAATGCATTATGCTCCTTGCATTCAGTAACAACAAAAAGGCTTGCCCAAAAATGGTCAAATTTTGTATGTTTGCCTGGACCACTCTTTAGCACATCCCACTTGAGAACAATATCACCTTCCTTGAAAACTTTGGCTGTAGCTTTCTTATCAAATGTTTTCTTCATTTGGAGCTGATGATATTCCAAAGTTTTCATTGCTTTGTCTCTTGATTCTTCGAGCTCCATAAGCTCTGCATATCTCACGGACATTGGGTCATGTTCTTCATACATCTCCAACTAGTGAACAATGTCTAGAGCTGGAAGCTCTACAGATAGAGGTAATATAGCCTCTTTACCATAAACGAGTACATATGGTGAATTACCAACTGATCTCTTAGGGGTTATTCTATCTTCCCAAAGTCCAAATTTCAATGTGGTATGCCAAATTCTTTGATTCTCTTCCATAGTCCTCTTAATGATTCTGATTAGATTTTTATTTGTACTTTCAGCTAATCCATTACCCTATGGGTAATAATTGGAGGAAGTATTCAAATGAATTCTGTGTTTAATAGCCATATCTGTGACTCTTAATCCAACAAATGCAAGAGCATTATCTGAAATGATGGAGTCAGGAACTCCAAATCTGGTGATTATATCTTCATAAAAACTCAAAACTGAAGATTCATTTGCTTCTTTCAAAGCTACTTCCTCTGCCCACCGTGTGAAATAGTCTTTAGCAGTAAGCACCCACTTGTGACTAGCACTGGATGGTGGATTAATTGGTCCAATAAAGTCAATGCCCCATCTCATGAAGGGCTACTCTACCTGAATTGGACGTAAAGGCATAGCAGGCAGTTTTTCCTTTCTTGTGAACAAAGCACACTTCATACACTTCCTTGACCACGCATATGCATCTTTAAACAAGCTGGGCCAGTAGTAACCAGCTCTCATGATTTTCCAAGAAGTTGTCCTTGGAGCAAAGTGACCTGAAATTCCATCATGAAATTCATGCAGTACCTTTTCTGTTTGATCAGTATCAATACACCTTAACAAAACACCATTTAGATCTTTCCTGAAAAGAATATTATTGATGAGGACATAAGGAATTGACTGCAATCTGAAGTATCTTCGTTTTGCTCTATCTAGACCTGGTGGACATTCACCAATACGAAGAAAGAGAGTCATTTCTTGAACCCAACCTGCAACTGATGTAGGTGCAGCAGCTTGAACATTTTGAGGGTGATCAATATTAGCTAAAACAACACCAGTTTCTGATTTTTGTACATCTTCAGGGGTTGAGGCAAGTTGCTCACAAAGTCCTTTACCCCTGACAAGTTTTGTGATGTTGATGTCAACATCAAATTCCATTACTTTTGTGATCCACCCTGCTCTTTTCTCACTTAGATCTTTGTTTAACAGAAATTCCTTCACACTTGGGTGTGCAACCAGAATATGAATTTTGTTGTTTGAAACTAGAGGTTTAAACTTCTTTAGGCTTCTGATCACAATGAGAACATGTTTCTCAACAAATGTGCATTTCTCTTCATAATCAGCAAGTCCTTGACTAAAGAAAGTTATTGGCTGCTCTAAATTATCACTGTTTTTCTGAACCAGCATAGCAAAAATTGAACTAACGCTGCCAAAAGCATATAAGAAGAAGTCTTTAGAGAAATCTAGATTTACCAATGTTGGAGCTGATGCCAAAGTTTCTACGTTTTGCTTCTCTAGTCCAACTGAAAACTGCATTTTTTTTAAGCATGGCAGTCAAGGGTTGTAGTAAATTTGCAACATCAGGAATGAATCTTCTTAAAAAATTAATTCTCCATAAAAAGCTCTGCAATCCTTTTTTGTGATTGGGTAATGGCAGTTCAAATATAGCTTTAACTCTTTCAGGGTCAACGGTAACTCCATCTTTTGATACTATGTGGCCTAACAGTTTACCTTCATGAACTGCAAAAATACTCTTTGTCGGATTGAGAGATATTCCATATTCTCTACATTTTTCAAAAACTTGCTTGAAATGCGACAAGTGCTCATCTGCATTTTTTGAATATACAATTATGTCATCTAAGTAAACCAGCATAAATTTCTAAATTAAATTTTGAAACGCCATATCCATGGCACGCTGAAAGGTGGCACCAGCGTTAGATAAACCAAAAGGCATTCTCTTGTAAGCCATAGTGCCCCATTTTGTTGTAAATGTTGTTTTATACTAATCCTCCTCTTTGACTAGAATCTGGTTATAACCAAAATATCCATCCAGAAGAGAGAATCTCTCTGAACCAGTAATAGCTTGGAGAATTTGTTCCATAGACGGTAAGGGATAATGATCTTTCAGAGACGCTCTATTAAGGTCTCTAAAATCTACACATAATCTTACCTCACAGTTCTTTTTTCTAACCGGAACAAGGTTAGAAACCCAGGATGCGGAAAAAACCAACTAAAAACAAGCCAAAAGACCCAAACGAAGCAAAAATTAGGGGGTCCCCATTTGCAATGGGGCGATGTGTGAAAAAGGTCACAACAGAACTCCTCTTCCACATCAAGCAGATTAAACTTAGAACTAACATCTGAGCCAGATCCATCACAAGAAAAAAGGGAAAACATTTCTTCAAGGGTGCGTAGATCCTCATCTAAAACATCAACATTTTCCATCTCCCAACTTTCATGAGCTTGGAAACCCACCTCTTCAGCTTCCACATCAAAGCCATCAAAGCTTGCAGCCAAGTCCTCATCACCGAAAGCAGAGCCACCCACATCTGCAAAAGCAGCATCCTCCATAGCAACAAGAACATCAGCAATGGTTTCACCATCTTCAAAGCCTCCTCTACTGCCATCAAACCCCCAGGAGGAGCCAACCAAGGTTTGGGAGAGCAAATCTCCTCCCACAAAGACCTCTACTCCAACACCATCACCGACCTCTTCACCCTCCACGACACCATCTGCATCTTCGTCCTCTTCTTCATCTATAGCACAAGCAATAGAAGAGTTTTGTCACCACTGCAGACAACTTTTCCTCGTTCCGCCTGTGCCCTTGCACTTCCTCATTGTGCTCGCTCCTTCGTTCAACATTCTAGCTTTCTTAGCTTTCAAACGGGCCTCCAGGAGAATGTTGAAAAGAGATTCATCCTCCTCCATGCACCAAGAAATTTCTAAGCAGCCAACAAACTCCTCCTCAGAAGCCAAAATATTTTCTCCTTCAGAACCAACGCCAATAGCAACATATGAAACAGCGCTAGAGTTAAAACTAAAGCAAGAAGACAACGCCCCAGCAAAGGATCTTGGACACAACCCTGTACGGTCACAATAATCCTCTTCATCTTCACCATCGTCACCCTCTCCTTCAGCTTTGTCGGCCTCCCCTGCACTAGAGTTGTTGCCGCCCACGCCTTCACCTCCTAGGGTTTTCGCCATTGCTCTACTAAGTATGGCATAAATATGTTAATTAAATGGTTATCATCGTTATTTGTGAATGCACTATTATGAATATGGGTAAATTTGTCAAATATCTTGTCATCAGATCTTAGGAAAGAGTTGTAGATTTGGGAAAAATTGTAAATAAGGAAGTAAGGGCTCTTGTCCTTAAATTACCTAGTAAGGCCTCTTGTCCCTAAAATATCTATTATGGAATGGAGTTAGGAAATTATGGTTGTTTTGAAAATTGGATTCCTTAGAGGTAATCATTAAAATTTTTACCTTGGAATATACTATTCAATTGAATTTAAAGGACTAAATGCCAGTTACAAAGTTGTCTTTTGGTATTGTTTACCTATCCTATTGAATGGCCAAATATCATAGTGAGATTATTGGGACATTTTATATTGGAATTTTTTTTGCAATTGGTTTATGTTTATAAGTGCATTTCTTGGGTTGATGAACACTCTCTTTCATAATATATCTGATCAATGGACACACATAGTTGTTCTATGAGCATATAGGGAAGTTAGTTTGTTTGTGATTCACTTAGTACTCTAGATTCCATCATGCATGTCGACCACATAATGCTAGATTTTTTGTGATGAGTCAGGCTTCTCCAATGGAGTAGCACAGGGAAGATAATACTGTGGTAGGGTGGATAACATAGTTGAAAAACTCGCCAATTGCCAAATCTCGCCAAGCCCGAAAAATACGGTACGGAAAAAACTCGGCAAAAACTCTGGAAAAACTCGGCAACTAAAAAAATTGCTTAAACTTCATTATAAACGCATTTTTTTTGCAAAATTCAATGATAAGATGCATCCAATGAGTCAATAAAATGAGTACATAGAAGAAACAAGCTGAGTCTAGTTATATTTGATTGATTTGAAAGAAAATTAGATACAAAATCGCATCCTCATGTGGAATGCTCAATACACTGATACTGATAGTCTTAAACAAAATGAAAATAGCAAATTGTGTTTTGTAAAATTGAAGGTAACTAGTGGAGAGTACCTAGAAAATCAAATGAATTCAATGGGAATTTGTGGGCAATACCCCCAATGGGTTTGAGGGATAGCGCCCTTAGCGAGGTCAAGGGGAAGTGCCCCTTGCGAGGGTCTGTCTGGGGGCAACGCCCCCAGCAGGGTCAAGGGGCAGCGCCCCTTGCGAGGGTTTGGGGGCAGCGCCCC
>VDFB02177538.1:0-11521 GCA_007258455.2 Sequoia sempervirens | reverse complement strand
GTAATAAACTCTGACAACCCAAGTTGAGAATCCCAAACATGGATACTCAACTGGAAGTGATTTTCAACACACTGCAAAGAAATCTCTACACATTCCAAAGTGCTAGTGAAAACCAAGTGCCTTCTCACGAAACTGATGCCCCTTCTAGTAAATCCTTGAAGCTTAACCAAGAAAGCTTCCACATTAAGGGAGTATGAAACATAGAGTGGCTTCAATTTCCGCTCCCAAAACTGATCAATATGATTCCAAACATCATTCCACCCAAGGGATGGATTGTCAAGAGTGCAACTACCAAAGTCTAGTTCACCTTTTCCCCATTCCTCCTGAGTAGTAGGTCTGAAATCTTCACTCGTTGCTGCTGTGATGAAGTTACCAACAGCTACCAAGACTTGTCTCTTCAACACCTTGATGTCATAGATGTTGAAATTACCTTGCTTCGTCACCTCCCATGTAGAACCTTCATCCTCAAAGCCACTTATGCATCCATTACTACTCAACATACGTGGCACATCCTCATAGAGTGATATCGAAGCATCCAAGCACTGGAAACCAGAATCAGTTTCATTCTCCATTTCATCCTCTACTTCATAGAGAGGATTATCATAACTTTTCTCATCACCTTCTTGAAAAAGAGGATTGTCATAAACTTGAAAGTCATTCCTTCCATCTTGCTGCTCCAAATCTGCACATGCAACCTTTGATTTTCTTGTGAAACCTTCAAGATCAAACTCCTCTCGAAGACTATCAATCTCATCAATTACTTGCTTGATTTCTCCAGTCCTTCGAACATCCTCTTGCTCCTTGAAAAGTTTGAAATCTGCAAACTGGTCTTCAACCTTTCTTAGAGCCAACTGAGTTTCTTTCAACTTGTCCTCTGTTGATTTCAGCTCCAAGGTGAGCTCATCAACCATACTCTCCCTTTTTTCGAAAACAATGAAGGCCTTCTGTGCAGATTCAATGGCATGATCTTGATCTTCAATCAAGTGTATGTATGCTGATTTCAATGTCTCCAAAGAGCCTCTGATAAGTTGCAAGTTAGGAAGAGCAACTTCATCCTTAACTCCACTTCGTCTCTCTTCAGACCGAACCTTCCAATAGAGATCATCAACCAAATTGTGTGTGCGATCAAATAGGGATAGCGTTTGTACTTCTTTTCCAAAAGATACCTTGCATTGATCTTCCCACTCATGAACATGCAAAGAAGGTGAACTGCTGATAGGCTGCAACTGAAAATCAGAACTTCGTTCCTTGCCTTTGCTGCCCTCTTTGCTACCCCAACATTCTTGTACTTCACCACCAACTAGCAGAGAATGCTCATCATCATAAAAAGCATCATACTCCACAAATTCTTCAACCCATTGCTTGCAACCAGCTTCGTGTATTGGTAAATCTGATTTGTGTTTAATAACACTTTCAAACTCTCCATCTTCAAGAGCCATATGGACTTCTAGCTCTTCTTCTTCATCCCGACCTCCTTGATCAAACATTAGACCAGTATCCAACCTACTCAAGGAATCATGTTTGTCCGCTGTTCGGAAAGTTTCTGTAACCACAAATTCCTCTTTAGTGGCTGCAACCACTCCAAAGAGATCATTATGGAATTTTGTGGAACAATCTTCTTCTTCAAAGACAACTTCTCCTCCAAGGGCCACCTCATAGTCTACTGTGCAACCTGGTTCTTGTTCTTCATCAGGATCAAAGGGAAACTTATCCCACACAGGTTCTTTAACATAACTTGATGCCATCACACCCGGATCCCAAATGCTAGTGAGCTGATTAAGATGATCAACTGGAAAAAACTTATCATGCTCCCCTTGTAGTGATGACTCTTTGAATAAGTCAAGTCCTAATTCACTTAAGCTGAAATCATCAAAAAGGTTTCTCTCCAAAGGCTCAGATTGCTGATCAATCCCAAGACCAACAATGTCACCCCCGAAATGAAGTGAAGACTCTTCAATGTTTGTTGTTTGAAAAACTTCATCTTCATTATCTTCTATGGAACCCTCATGAGAGAGTATGTTGCTGGTTTTTTCATGTGAGACTTCTTGGGAAGTTAAGACAGCAACACGAGGAAAATCCTTCCTCATCAAATCTTCAATAAGAGGAGGTACAAACACATCGAAATCATTACCAACTTCATCACTTTGGTAACGGTCATAAGCTGATTCAAAGACACCAATAGTATTTCCTTCAACTTGCTCTTCTTCACTTGCTATCACATGCAAGTCAAGGGGCGTATTATGAGGCTCTTCCACACACTCTTCAACTGTCACGTTTTCTCCTTCGAGCTCACGATCATTTTGATGTGATATGTGCACCTTGTTTGTGCCATCTTCAATGCTAGATGACTGATTTTTCTCTTCAACTTGCATATTTGTCGGCTGCAATCCACAAATAGGCACTTCATCTCCTTCCTTCTTTGATTCTTCGAACATAGCTTGTTCTGCTTCCCTTTTTATCCTTTTCCTAATGTGGTCCACCATCTTCCACTTTTCGGGCTCCACTGACGCCACACACTTCAAATGGGAATCAAATGAAACATTGTACCTATAATCATCTGGCATGGTTTGATATTGCTCACGGAGTTTGACAGCCTCATCTTCACATTGTCTTTTAAACTGTCTGGCATATTCAATGAAGTCCCTTACGACATCACTAACCTTTCCTTCCTCCGATGCCATAGTTGAATCTGACTTCTCACGACCCATAGGCCTTAGAAAATGCAACATCTTTGAAACTTCTGAAAACTAATACTGAACTCAGCTCTGACCTCTGATGTAGAATCTGTTTTCTCTGTCAAGTGAACTCTGATGGGCACAGGATGGCAGGATCTTGGCTCTGATACCACTGAAATATACCGAGCCAAATTTTTTCGTTTTTCAAATAACAGATTACAACATTCAAGCAAGTGCACCCGTTAAGGTTAGATGGATAAACCGAAACGTGCAAGAAAGTAAACTCAAGATACAGAAGGGAACTCAACGTCAAGTATGTGCTACCCAATCCAAGGTGGAGTGAGGGGCGACCATATGACGGAGTGATTACAGAACGTAAAGCTTGAAATGAAATGCTGAATAATGAAACTACTCAACACCCAGAATGTGCTTGCTCACCCAGAATGGGAAGTAGCTACCATAGGGCGGAGTTATATTATTTCAAACTAAGACTGAAAGCAAACTTGAAGGAAATGCTGAATACTGAATCTACTCTACACCCAGAATGTGCTTGCTGACCCAAGACGGGAGAGTAGCGACCATAGGGTGGAGATCTAACAATTACAACTTCAAATGAAATTGAGCAATACCAATTCAAAGCAACAAGCTGGAGAATGACTGCCAGTACTACTGGTCAGTTTACAATAAAATATCATATGCCTGTCAAGATGTTAGAACTGGATCTATTGATTCATACAACACAATAAAATCTCTTCTTGGCTGAGTTCAATAAGCCATAAGAAATCATTACAACTTTGACAATAAACAATCTGTTTTTCTGTTTTCTTCAAATCAGTAATTGCTGGTTAAGAACAGCAGCTTATAAATAGATCCAAATGCTCGTAACTCCCTCACAACTCACACAAATGGCCCAAACTAAGATGCATAAGACCAATATGATGTAGGCGCCCAATCTAGAACCTTATTCCCGACTCCAAATGCAATGAAATAGCAATGCACAAATCCCAAGAACTCTAAATGGTACGGCCTTAATGAAAAAGGCGATTTTCTTTTTAAAAACAATGCAAGCTCTATAAAATCTGAAAACTGGAGAATATGATGGCTCTTGACAAACAAAAAGAATGAGATGATACCCAGAAAGACTATTTTTGTATTTTCCAATATATGAGTGAAACATGCAATCTGCTGTATATAAAAATGCAATAAGCTGAAGCTCTAAAATGCCAATAACAGATTTTACAATGCAAAACTGAACACAAATGAAATAGCTAAGATGCACTCACAAATAGACTAATAATCATCACTAGTCGTTGTCTTCCAAACGAGAAGAGATGCCCAAACTAGGAGGTCTTCATCCCTCGAAGCAATCCAGAATCAATCCGGCAGCATAACGGTGTATTTTCCAAGATGACCAAAATGATGCACAAGACTCCTTTTTATAATCTTCGCTTGACTTCACGAAACCCTAGAATCTGATTTTAGGTCAAAATCCCCTCTCCTCAATGATGGGCGTACTTTTGCCTTCAAGCTCTTGATTTAATATTTCATTTAAATATTCAACTTTGAAATATGCGCCTATCATAATCTTGCTTTGACTTAGGGAATATTAAAATATTCTTTTAATGAGGGCGCCACCCTCAATGACCCCCTTTTTAAAACAACATTAAGTCATTAAGTCTAAGCCAAGGGTCAACATTAAAATATAACATTTTAACGTGACTTTTTAATTTAAATGACTTAACTCATTTCTCTGAAAATGCCCTGAAGCCAATACTGATGAAGTCAACTGATCAATCTGAAACCGGAAGTCAACCAACCTGAGCTCATCTGGAAACTGCCAAAAATAGAATTTACTAAAAATAGTAAATTCCAAAAAGTACTCTGAATGCTGAGACGAGCATATCACTACTGAAGCCCTCTGAAAACCAGAAGGAATCGCCATTAAAACTATCATCTCGAGCAATGACCTCCTCAAAATAGGAAACCCTAATTTATCTTCCGACTAGCCTCTCGAAAAAATAGCAGTCACTAGAAAGATCGAGGTTTGAGAAGGGGACATTACAACTTGAAGGTGTCCGGAGTTTGTGAGAGACTATCGGAAATGGAAGTCTATCTCATAAAAGCTATTTCCATATTTGTTAAGCAGCAAACATGTGATTATGTGAAGCACTGGGTGAGTATTTCTTTAATGTTAAAACAGATTTTAATGAAGAAGTGTGATTCTTTTTATCCATTGGTAAAAGTAATTAAAAGTGATGTGACTTTATGAAAGAAAACTATTGGTTTTTTTAATCAAAAGTTAAAGATAAAAAAGGCAGTGAATGAAATGGTGCAATTGGTGATTTGAAATGATGCGACTCTCTTGAGAAGACGGATTTCTAACAACGCAACCCCTCACAAAGGGTTGCAAGTGTATGAACAGCATACATGTAAGGAATTCATTCCAGTTTTAATAGGAAGGTGTGGCGTGTGGAATAACCGATATATTATCAAAACACGAATTTGTGCTGTATGTGGAAAACAATGAACATTGTTTGAAGTAAGATTGTAGTGTGTTGTTGATGTGTGCAGTGTTGTGTGGAATAAATGCCATATCATTAAAATACAATCAGGTGTGTAGAGTGTTGGAGTTTTGTAGAGGAACAAAGGATATATCATCCGTGATGGGATTTTGTTGAATATTATCTGTGTTGAGTATAAATAAGTACCATCTGCAGATCAATATAAGAAGGATTGAATGAATATTGTCTGAGCATAGAGAGGAAGAGCAACACTATCAAGTATAAAGTGAATATTATCTGAAGTTTGAGTTGAGAAGACCGATTTGAAAGAAGAACTTGTTTCAATTCTGTGAAGAGTTCGTTCAAAGGCAAAGAGAAATATATGCAGATTGGAGCAGAGTTTTGTGAAGATATATTTACATGTTGAGCAGATTTATGAAGAGATGATTGCTGATTTGTGAAGATAATTCAAGGGCAGTCCTAGAGGACTTTGTGCAAATTTGTATGAGGAGAATATAAGAGGCAGATCTATAAAGTAAATTCATCATATGCTGATTTATATGAACATCATTCAAGAAGGATAAATTCAAGAAGAGGAAGATTGTAAAGTCCATCATCTGTTGAGGAAGGAACATTAAAGGTGGAACACTATTCATTCAAATTATAATCTTTGCTAAGTTGGTGCTTGGCAAGTAGGGGTTGATGCTCCTTGTAGGTTGGTGCCTACTAAATCAGTTTTAGGGGTTGATGCTCCTTGTAGGTTGGTGCCTACTAAATTAGGATCAAGGGTTGGTGCTCTTTGTAGGTTGGTGCCTACTAAACTACATATTTTGGTGATTCAAGTAGGTTGGTGCCTACATTTATTGTAAAAGCATATATAATTCACAAAGTACATTGTTTGTACCGTGGTTTTATCCCATAAGGGTTTCCACGTAAAATATTGGTGTCAACTTGTTCATATTGAGATATTCTTGTATAGTTGATTTGTGTTAAGAATTTGAAGTTGATAAAGATTGTTGTTGATAAAAGTTTAGAGGAGTTGAAAAGTTTGTAAAGGGTGAAAGTTGGCATAGATTTACTGATTCACCCACCGCCCCCCTGCCCTCCCCCTCTCAGTAAATCTTTGTGCTCTTCAATTGGTATCAGAGCTCAAAGATTTACTGAAGCATGAGTTAAGGGGGAGCTAAGTTGACACTATCTTTCAGCCCCATGGAAAAGATAACTAAAAAAATGAAGTACCTCGAAATCTTGAAGAGAGAAATCCACTTGTGGATTGTCAATCTAATGAAGATAATGTATTGACCTCAATTGTTGGAAATTGTATTGATGTCAAAATTAAGAAGCTTCAATAAAGAAAAAAATTATTTTAGAAGACAAGGAATGAAAAGAGGAAGATGAGTATTAGTAGATGGGAGCATACATTCAGGGGGAGCTATACACAGTATCTTGTAGCTCCATGGAACAAAAAAAGCAAGTCATTGTTGGAAGTTCCTTTGCCATTGATGTCAAAGGGGGAGAGAAGTAGAATGGGGGAGAGTTAGAAGAAATGACAAAAAGATAAGTTGCCATCAATGACAAAGGGGGAGATTGTTGGATATATTGTCATTGATGTCAAAGGTGCTCAAGTTGAGACAGTTGGAAGTTGTCATTGAGATCATAAAGGATAAAGACATTGAACAAGCTTATACATATACAAGGCAAATATGTGAACAGGGATAAAAAACCTTATGAAGAACTTATGCGCAGATTTAGAAAATAGAAAAGAGTATGTATAGTATACGTATAAAGATCAAAAAAGGGAAAAGCAAAATCAGATCGGTTGTTGTAGATATAACTGTTACACCAATCACAGTTTTCATTAAAATCATTGGAACACTATATATCTGTGAGAACGATATCCTAAATGATGCATATTCAAAATGATGTGGAAAAATACAACATAGACTATGAGCCAATTGAGGACAATGATCATCTAAAGGAAATCGCTGAATATGACTTTATGATTAATCTATTCGATTGTGTTAAAAAGGATTAAAGATAACAAATCTGTTTTTGAGGACATCACAATGTATCTGTTGTTAACAAACAGACACGTCTTTATTAAAAAAAAAAAATAGACGTTGAAGCTGCTTAATACCTGTGTATACGTTGAAGACAATATACGTTGCATTTAAGTCAAACGTTAAAGAAAATATCTTTAAGATGGGTATAGAGAAGCATCGTAATGAAAGATTGTTTGGAATAAGAACAAATTAATAAATACAACAATACATTTGAATATGGCACCACTCATTCTAAACAATGCGTATCTGAGTAGTTGTTCGCACTTGAAGGTGTCAGGAGTTTTTAGGAGACTATCAGAAGTGGAAGTCTATCTCATAAAAGCTATTTCCACATTTGTTAAGCGGCAAACATGTGATTATGTGAAGCGCTGGGTGAGTATTTGTTTAATGCTAAAACAGATTTTAATGAAGAAATGCGATTCTTTTTATCCATTGGTAAAAGTAATTAAAAGTGATGCAACTTTATGAAAGAAAACTATTGGTCTTTTTAATCAAAAGTTAAAGATAAAAAAGGTAGTGAATGAAATGGTGCAATTGGTGATTTGAAATGATGCGAATCTCTTGAGAAGACGGATTTCTAACAACGCAACCCCTCACAAAGGGTTGCAAGTGTATGAGCAGCATATATGTAAGGAATTCATTCCAGTTTTAATAGGAGGGTGTGGCGTGTGGAATAACCGATATATTATCAAAACACGAATTTGTGCTGTATGTGGAAAACAATGAACATCGTTTGAAGTCAGATTGTAGTGTGTTGTTGATGTGTGCAGTGTTGTGTGGAATAAATGCCATATCATTAAAATACAATCAGGTGTGTAGAGTGTTGGAGTTTTGTAGAGGAACAAAGGATATATCATCCGTGATGGGATTTTGTTGAATATTATCTGTGTTGAGTATAAATAAATACCATCTGCAGATCAATATAAGAAGGATTGAATGAATATTGTCTAAGTATAGAGAGGAAGAGCAACACTATCAAGTATAAAGTGAATATTATCTGAAGTTTGAGTTGAGAAGACCGATTTGAAAGAACTTGTTTCAATTCTGTGAAGAGTTCGTGCAGAGGCAAAGAGAAATATATGCAGATTGGAGCAGAGTTTTGTGAAGATATATTTACATGTTGAGCAGATTTATGAAGAGATGATTGCTGATTTGTGAAGATAATTCAAGGACAGTCCTAGAGGAGTTTGTGCAAATTTGTATGAGGAGAATATAAGAGGTAGATCTATAAAGTAAATTCATCATATGCTGATTTATATGAACATCATTCGAGAAGGATAAATTCAAGAAGAGGAAGATTGTAAAGTCCATCATCCGTTGAGGAAGCAACATTAAAGGTGGAACACTATTCATTCAAATTATAATCTTTGCTAAGTTGGTGCTTGGCAAGTAGGGGTTGATGCTCCTTGTAGGTTGGTGCCTACTAAATCAGTTTTAGGGGTTGATGCTCCTTGTAGGTTGGTGCCTACTAAATTAGGATCAAGGGTTGGTGCTCTTTGTAGGTTGGTGCCTACTAAACTACATATTTTGGTCATTCAAGTAGGTTAGTGCCTACATTTATTGTAAAAGCATATATAATTCACAAAGTACATTGTTTGTACCGTGGTTTTATCCCGTAAGGGTTTCCACGTAAAATATTGGTGTCAACTTGTTCATATGGAGATATTCTTGTATAGTTGATTTGTGTTAAGAATTTGAAGTTGATAAAGATTGTTGTTGATAAAAGTTTAGAGTTGTTGAAAAGTTTGTAAAGGGTGAAAGTTGGCATAGATTTACTGATTCACCCCCTCCACCCCCCTGCCCCCTCTCAGTAAATCTTTGTGCTCTTCAAACCTTTTGTACCCATGATCATGCTGTGATCTTTCCCAAACCATCAAAGTATGGTAAGTGAAGTTGACCAATTTTCCTTCTTGGGTCATTATTATGGTCTATGTTTCTGTAATGTCCCCTTTCTCAGCTCACACGGTATGATGTTGCCATTAGCCTATTTCTCCTTGGTTCTGTAGGCTAACCAGGGCTTTTAAGGAATCTTGGGGATTTTTGGCCTAGGCAATTTTCGTTGCAGGTCAATCCGGGGCGTCTGGAGGCAGTTTTGGTATAATTACTATTTTTAGTAAGTCATTAATGTTGTTAATAGTTATTCATCAGGTGGACCATCATCTCCAGTGATAGTGCCTTTTCAATGGAAGTTTGGTTATTATCATTAGATGACTTCAATTCCATTGGTTTAATTCGTCTTTGCATTAATAAAGTTTAAATTATAAAGTTAAAGCCAATCATTTAACTTTATTAATGTGAGCCTAAAGTTAAGTGGGAAAATGAATAGTAAAAGGGGCGCCTTATTTTAAAATACATGAAACATCAAAAAGGTAGAAAGGAAGTTTATGTTTTACCCCTCATTGGTCAAAAGTGTGAATGAACTCTTATGAGAAGCTTATAAAAAGTGTTGCAAGGGCTCATTTCCGGCATGCTTGGTTTATGCTTGATTATTATATTCTCTTGGAGAATTCTGGGAAGCTTTGGCTTTCAGCAGGTCTGAGGATGGAAACCCTCGAGCTTGGAGGTAGTTGTTGGAGATATTACTCAGGTGTCTCACTTTGTGTTTCAAATTCATACTTCTCTTTTTGTTGTTATTCTACTAAAGATTTGAAAGGCAATATTCATATGTATATTCAGATTTTGTTCTAAAACTGTTTACATTGAAATTTGTTTGCAAGTTATTGGATAAATTGAAATTAGTTTTGCATGCAAATTGTTTGTTAAAATTTATGTGGAACATTTGGGAAAAAAAATTTGGCAAATATCTATAGGGAATATTTTAGTGTTATCAGAGATAAAAATCCTGCCTAGCCTATGAGGTCTTTACAAGTGACAGGACAGTTTGCAGAAATTTGGAAAACATAAGGAGTTTTGATTTGTTGGGAATCTCTGAGGGTGCAATCTAAATATTAAAATATTGACCTAGTTCACTGTTTGCTTGCTCAAATATTTCTGAGGGTTGATGCAGAAGTGAAAATCTAATTACGTGGTAGGCACCCAACTCACTCAACATTTGCAAAAAGAAAAAGCTGAGTCTTCAAAAGAAATAGCGCCAGATAGGACAAGAAAATATTATCGAATTGTTTATCGGAGACAAGATTCTGCAGGAAGAACGAAATTGCAAAAGAAGTCAAATTACAGAAAAGGACAAATTAAGGTAACTATCGAATGCTAGGTCGGTGTTTGCTTCAGAAAGGTGCAAATAATTTGGGAAGTCCATTTGGGAATTCGAGAGCTCTTAGCTTGCTTGCTCTAAATAGAAAAGACAATCTATTAAGCCGTCTTGGGAAAAGACAAAAGCAAAATCGTCATTAACTGGGCGCAGCAAATCAATCTTCCAAGGAACGATTTAATCTTGAAGTCGTGACTTTCGCTGAGTCGTGACAAACACTAAAAGACAAGAGACGACTTCATTCTTGGACATTTTCAGATGATTTTATGTGCAGATAAGACAAAAAGAGAGGAATCGCTTCCACCAGTCGGGAGTTGCTTGAGGAAACAAAGCAAATATAAATCATCTTCTGGATGAAGCTTTAATATTTATAAGCTTGCAATTCATGGGAGCTGCTTAAGAATTCAACTCAAATATGCAAGAAACAAATATAAAATTGGGGCTAAATTAAAGTCAAACAATGTTTGCCTTTATTCAGCGGCCAAGTAGAAGACATCACCTGAATGTTATTATAATCTTCATCGGGTCCTGCTTGCAAAAGACAAATTGAATGTTTGGTATTATTGAATCATTCTTCATTGAAGACGAATTTGTGAATGCAATAAAGGGCGACGCAAGATTTGCTAGTGCCGAAAATTATCAAGTGATTGGGATGACTTAATTCTGGAAAAAGTCGCACTTGTTATTGCAATCGATGGTTGGGTGATATATTGTAAATCACTATGGCTGAAAGAGACAAATTTCTGATTAAGACAAATCCATGGGAATATTGTAACTGCCACCAATTTTTGTCTTCAATATTAAAACACAGGAGTGGCAACCTTTCTAGCTGCCGCCATTGAGTATTGATTAGAAAGTCGTGAGCCTTTTGAGAAAGGAGTTAGCTAATTTTGAGAAGGAATTTTGCTCAAGAAGATGATACGCTTCATTCCGAAGAAGTTTTGTGGCCTTTGGAGGGTGGTCCAAGTCTAATAGACATGACGAGTTGAGTCTCCAATCCAAAACCGCTTCCCAGTTGCTGCCTACAAATCTTAGACTTGTGTGGGAGTCCAAGTTGGACATAAAATCCAA
>VDFB02177537.1:0-19970 GCA_007258455.2 Sequoia sempervirens | reverse complement strand
CTTGACTTTATCACAAACACGGATGTTTTTGCTTCACAGATCATTGACGAAACAGAACCTCAGGAAGCAGAATTGGATCTGGAAGGTGTGCTAAATTTGAAGTCCAATACTATTCCAAGAGGAATGGTACAGCTGGAGAGGATTTTCGATATGGACAAAATCAGAGATCAGGAACAAGAATCTAAGAAAGAGTCTATCAGTGGGCAGTGTGACACTCACAATGTAGGCACCAAAGATGACGTAAGGAATGTTTTCATTGGTAAGATTTGTACCCCTGAAGAAAGACAGGGAATAATCAGAGCCCTGTACGACTTTCCAGACATAGTGGCCTGGGGTTATGAAGACTTGAAGACTTACGATACATCCATCATAACTCACACTATACCTCTCAAGCCAGGGGCTAAGCCTTTTAGACAGAGGCAGAGACCTATTAATGCGCTGTTGGAGCCACTCATACAGACGGAAGTTCAGAAACTGCTCTCCGCTAGAATTATATTTCCTGTCAGGCATTCTACTTGGGTGGCAAACCTAGTGCCAGTTAGAAAAAAGAACGGTGAAATTAGGCTCTGTGTTGACTTCAGAAATCTGAACAGGTCATCTGAAAAGGATAATTATCCAGTTCCCTCGTTGGATGAAGTGTTGCAAGTGGTTAATGGATCGCAGATGATGTCCTTTCTGGACGGCTATTCAGGATATAATCAGGTGATGGTCCAGTATGAGGACAGACACAAGACTGCCTTTACGACCAAGTGGGGAACTTTCGCCTACAGGAGGATGCCATTCGGGCTTATCAATGCACGAGCCACGTTTCAACGAGCTATGGATATCGCTTTCAAGGACATCATAGGAAAGTGCATTATCATTTACATGGATGATCTGACTGTTTTCTCCAAAAACAGAGGGGATCATATCTCAGATCTGCGTAAGGTGTTCCAGAAGTGCAGGGAATTCGGCATCTCTTTGAATCCCAAGAAGTGTATTTTCGGGGTCACAGAGGGCAAATTGTTAGGGCACGTAATATCAGAAAAGGGCATTGCTATAGATCCAGAGAGGGTGGAAGCCATCCTAAGAATTCAGCCGCCTGCCAGCAAGAAAGAGATGAAATCTTTCTTTGGTAAGATTAATTTTGTCAGGAAATTCATCACTGGATTTGCTGAGATTGTCAAGCCACTAAATGCCATGTTAAAACAAGATGCCAAGATCGAGTGGACCACAGAAGCGAAGCAGTCCTTTGCAGAGATTAAGAGAGCCATTGCTGATGCTCCAGTGTTGGTGAGTCCAGACTATAGTAAACCGTTCTATATTTATTCCTTTGCTTCAGACCACTCATGTGCTGGAATGCTAACACAAAAGTCTGATGAGGGGAATGAGCATCCCATCGCTTTCATGAGCACGCCATTGAAGGATGTTGAGTTGAAATACCCATATGTGGAGAAGCAGGCATATGCCCTTGTTCGAGCAGTAAAGAAATTTAGGCACTATATCCTCAGAAACAAGGTGTTTGCAATTGTTCCTGATTCTGCAGTTAAGTTATTGCTGATGCAGAATGAGTTAGGGGAGCGCAGAGCTAAATGGGTAACCATGCTACAGGAGTATGACATTGAGATCCAGCCCATGAGGCTGGTAAGAGGACAGGGACTCACCCAGACCATGGCAGAGATAGGTCCTGAATTGTCTGTCTGTAATTATGACGTTGGAGCGGTTTCACCGGATGGTTGGTATGATGATATAGTTTATTATTTGCTGAATCAGCGAGCTCCTGATCGTTTAAATGCAGTACAGAGGCGGGCCTTGAGACTGAAAAGTGATGGTTTCATGCTAAAAGGAGCCGTCCTATACAAGAAGAATCACGAAGGTATTTACTTAAGGTGCCTTGGAAAACAGGAAGCAGAAAGAGTAATAAATGAGTTTCATGAGAAATATGGCACCGGTCACGGTTCTGCTATTGCTACTACGAACCAGATTTTACGGGCAGGATACTACTGGCCTACACTATTCAAAGATGTTCATCATCATGTTCGGACCTGTCACACTTGTCAGGCTGCAGCGACACGGGAAAGGTGTGCAGCTCTCCCGCTCCAGTCTGTTATTGAGGTAAAACCCTTTGCTCAATGGGGTATGGATTTCATCGGCCCCATCAATCCACCATCTTCTGCTGGACACAGGTATATTCTCACCATTACTGATTATTTTACAAGGTGGACTGAAGCATTTGCTTGTAGGCAGTGTACATCAGAAGTAGTAATCGATTTCTTAGAATCTGCCATTCTCAATCGGTTTGGATGTCCTTTCGCTGTTGTGTGTGATAATGGTCCTGCCTTTGCATCTTTGAAATTCTCAAACTGGGCTTTTGATCATGGCATTGTTGTTAAGTTTGCATCTAATTATTATCCTCAGGGGAATGGTCTAGCTGAATCCTCTAATAAGAACCTGTTGACTGTTATCCGAAAACTGTTAGAGAGGAACCCAAAGGATTGGCATACCCAGCTTAGGTTTGCTCTTTGGGCCGATCGTACTCGGGTTAAGTCCTCCATTGGTACCTCTCCTTATCATTTAGTGTACGGTCTGGAACCAGTTTTCCCTATCCAGCTTAAAATCCCAACTCTGCAGTTTATCAACCAGTTTTATGATGAGGGTGATAGAAGGGAAGCAAGATTAGCTGAATTATTGCATCTTGAAGAAAAACGGGATAATGCCCTTGAAAGATTCGCCAAACATCAGGGGGTAGTCAAGCGATGGTTTGACAGGAGAGCTAAGGTCAAAGCCTTTAGGATTTCTGACCTTGTTCTGTATTGGGATAAGCCGCATGATCAGAAGGGTAGCCATGGTAAGTTTGATAGATTATGGCTTGGTCCTTACCAGATTGCTGAAATTTTGGGAGATAATGCCTTCCGTCTGAGGACTCTCATGGGAGAGGACATGCCACTGCCTGTTAATGGGCAGTATCTTAAACATTATTTCCAGTCTTGAGCTGTTCTCAGCTCTTTCCCCTGTAAATAGTTAGTTAGGTTGCTTTCTTTGCTTGTTTGTTTGTTTTGGTTCGGGTGGGTTTCCCTTTCGCTTTGCTGGTTTTGTTTGGTTAAAGTAGGTCTACTTTGGTTTGTTTGTTTTGCTTTGCATTGCTCTTTCTTTTGGTCTTACCTCCTTGTGGGATTGTGGGTGCATCTGTATGATAATGGTGGCAAAACAGGTCCAATGTTTCTGATATTTCCCTTACAAACTTTAATCTTTTTTCCAGAATGTTATGGTATGAATTCTGTTGCCTATGTCACTTGTCCTTGTGGTAAGGCGAAGATTTTCTAGTCACTCTGCACAGGAATGTATTGGGGTCTTATACCTTTAATCTTTAAATATACCTGAAGTCGTAAAAGGTCCTTATAAGGTCTGGACAGGTGAAAAATCTTTTTCTGCTCTAGTGCCACTGTGGTTCTCAGCCCTGAGTGTGAACTTCACTGTTCACAGGTTGAATAAGTTGAGTAAAAAGAAATATTCGTATAAAAAAAGAAAAAAGAAAAGAGAAGAAGCAAAAGAAAAGAAATGGATATTGAAAATCTTGAGGTTCGAATTCAACTCATCAGGGGGATCTGAATATCTCTACCGGGGCTATAGACGCCTGGCTGGCAGTAGAGCTATGTTCAGGAGGATCACAGCGATAACCTCGTCGGGGCTATGAACGCCTGACTGGCAGCGAGGCTCTATCCAGGTTACTTTTAGGGTCAGAATCTTTACGTAGCCTGTTCATACCAAGTCTGGTTCTTTGCAACTGAAGGTAGGTAATATATGCACCTGCACACACTTGGACCCTGGTATAGGAATGTCTGAATGTCTGGGAGTTTCTTTGCTTTAACTTAGGGTGACGGCTGGGTATTTGAGTTGAAATCAGAGTTCTGGGTTCTTGATTCCAGTTTGTCATCGAAATGCTCAGGAGCATTTCCCCCGCAGAGTCGCCATTTGTTGTGCAGTTTTTGCACACACGCCCCACTTGGAGTGGGGGACCCCCTTTCTTTTTTGTGTCTTTGACCTTTGATTTTATTGGATTTATCATTTTGGGGTCTTGACATGTTGGTTTTGCTGGCTTCGCCCTCGCCTTGGGGTTGCAATTGATTGAAATTGGGTTTTTGGCCAAGTCCGGGTTTTCACCTGGATCCGGGATTTTCCGCCTCTGGCGGATTTCTCCGGCCCCGGTTCTTTGTCCGTCTCTTGCCGGATTCTCCGATGCCGGGTTTTTGCCTAACTTCGGGATTTTCCGGTCCAGTCGGATTTTCCCGGATTCCGTCAAAATCCCGATCTTCCTGATTTCCCTGGTTCCTGCATTTCCGCGGAATCCGTGTCTCCGCGCATTCTGGGATTCTCCGAAATTCCACTTGGGGCACGGGTTTCCGGACTTGTCAGAAACATCTTTTCGCGCATTAATGGCTGAGGTATCTTGGTTCAGACGGGTATAAGGGCGAATTTGGGGCATGTTCTGATTCATTCCAACTTCGATTGCTTCCTTGTTTTCTGCTCTGGCGATTCAGAACTTCCGTTTGAGCTTCGAGGTTTGATCTTGGTTTGTTTGCGCGTGGATTGCTTGAGTGTTACTGCCAGTATCTCGTTGCTTGGACGTGTTGTCACGTGGATTGATTTTCTAAGCTCGATTTCTGCTCGTCTTGATCCATGGTATGTACTCGTCGCCCTTCCGTTTGCTTGCATGGTGATTTGGGGTTTTCCTGTACTGGGCATTGTTGAATTTTGGGTTCGGCTCATGCTTTGACTTAGGGTGTCGTATTTATTCAGTCGGGTTGATCCATTTTTTTATTGAAGCCCATCTCTCGTGCCCTATGAGTTCCGTTTATCCGCTTGATTGCATATTTACACTTTAGACGGAATTCTGGGTCGTGTTGCTTGATTGTTTTGGGTGCGGGATATGTTACCACGCGAATTTAGGGTTTTCTCGGTATTTCGGTTAAAGCGATGACTTGATCTTGTGTTTGAATGACTTTCGCCTCGTTTTATGTTGGCTTCCCCGTCCTGTGAGGATTAGAGGGCTTTTAGGTAAATCCCGAACTGATATTTTAACCCTAAAAGCTTGCTCTGGTTTTAATGGCGGATATGTGGTTGTTCGATTTAGGGCATCGTCATTTTAGTATGGGATCCTTCCTTTGAGTGCTTCTGAGTGTTGGACCCTCTTTGCATATTCGAGTCTGGTGATTGTCGTCGGTTTTGGGTTCATTCGAGCTTTGATATTGAGGATCTTGTGGTCGCTCCTGTTTTGGTGCACGTTTTGCCATTTTTCGGGATTCCGAGGCTGTCGCGGAATTTCTGGTCTCCCGGATTTTCCCGGTTTCCTTTTATTCCGCGGACAGGGTTAATTTCCGGTGCATTTGATGCCGTCCGCGAAAGTCCGTCCCATTCGGATTTTTCCGGATTTCCTGTCTGATTGCATTCTTTTGTATATTTCGATGAGGGAATTGGTGGAGTGATTGTTAATGCCTATTTCTTGATTGCCAAAGAGTAAAATTGATGATTTTCCTTTGATTTTCGAGCATATTAATGATTTACATGGCTAATAGTGCTTTGGTGGCAGGAGTCCGTCTGGGTCGGATTTCTCCGGAATTCCGCCCCGAATGTATTTTCCCAGATTATACGATTTTCCCGGATTATTTGATTTCTCCGGATCTCGGAAGATTGGCAATTGGCATTTGGTTTTAATGGATTTGTGTGATGTATGCTAACCTTTTGGATGGATATGAGCTTAATAATTAAATTCTAATAATAATTCTTGGATGTGCAGGCTGAATCAAGCAAAGCTGCTGCTGGGAAGTCCAAAGGTGGTGCGGGGGCATCTGCAGTTTCCGAGACAGAAAAATTGAGATTAGACATGAGGAGTCAGGTCCCAGAGAGTAAGATATCCTCCGTGTGGGCAGATGTGTCCGATACCAACGTTGGTGCCTGGCGTTACGAAGAATTCAAACAGAGAACGGCTGAGAAGGACCCATCGGCATTGAGGCAAGGGATGATGAATTCAGGGTTGGTACACGTGGCAGGGTTCCCTCCAGCAGTCCAGTGTTACGAGCTGATTTTGGAGTGTGCTAGGCAGTACGCCTTTGACACACAGATGGTAGTTAGTACTGAGGGACGGGTGTTGGTAAATTTCAGTCCAGCCTCCATTGCCCGAGCTTTCAGCATGCCGGATCTCCCCTCGGTCTGCGCCCTAAACATTGACACTGCTCGCACATATTATGAGAACGAGCCAGTCAAGGCTCAACAGCTTATCAACTCATGGCTTGAGAAGCCCAAGTCTCACCACTCTAAATTGCCCAAACAGTTGCACAGGGTGAAGTTCAGGCCAGATATTTATGATGCCATCACACTGTTGAGCAGGGTGGCCGGACTCAAAACTGTCGGGGTATTGGAAAGTTGGATGGTCCATGTGATCACCAAGATGGGCCAAGGAACGAATTACCACTGGGCAGGACTTATCAGTGCAGAAATAGATAGGCAACTGAGGAATGTTTTGGAAGGAAAGAAGTTTACCATGTCCTCCTTTGTTATATATATACTGGCCATCTCCTATCCCTACAAGGGACTTACTCCGGCAGGAACTATTGGACAGGACATTATCTATGAGGTCTATCCGGAATTGCACCTCGGGCACGGAGATTATAGGAGGGCCAATGATGCCTTCACTATGCACATTACCCGGACCCTTCAGAATGCGGAGCACATCAGATTGTCCGATGGGGCTAGGGGGTTGATTAAGAATTATGGGGCCTGGTTCATCCAGTTCCCCACTTTCACTTATCTCCGGATTGATGGATGCCCCGTTGCTCCCTACAGATTGCCCAGGTATCCCACTGACCACATAGTGCTACTGGAGGTCGTAAGACAAATTTGTGAGTTCGATACGGTGGTGAAGAAGGAGAAACATAAAACTGGTTTTGGAGGCGACTTCCCTCTTGGGATTGGCGTAGATGTGATGTGTCCTTCCATTCAATCAGCTCACACTGCAGGTGAGGAATTGGCCGCCTATGGATTCTCTTTCCATTCAAAGAGAATGAATTTTGACATCACCGGAGGGGCACAGAAAAGGGCTACCCGGGAATACAGGCACAAGGAGGACTTGGAGGACTACTGGGTCAACATCAAGGATGACCTTGATGCACGAAGGAAAAGGTATTCCCGGCTGCCAGTGGAGGCAATTAGGCAGTACAATGTGAAGCTGATTCCAGATCAGCTGGAGGATGATGGAAAATTGGTCCAGGACCATGTCTATGAGCCCATCAAGGATAGGTCAGTAGCGGATATTGACTGGAATGAGCCCGAGGTGACAGAGTTGGAGGACTTAATGGCTCCGGTGCTAAAATATACCTTTGCTTGGATCAAACATGAGGTCTGGGTGTTGGAAAATGCCAATGTTCCCCTCACTTTCGACCTGATGGGGAATCTCAACCCCATGTCCACTTCAGAGGAATCCGGGGAAGAGGACCCCAAAGGGAAAACAACCAAGGCCTCTCCTTTCAAAATCAAGGTCAGAAGCCCTAAGGGGACTCAACCTGCAGCAAAAAGGAAACCTATCGGCAAACGCAGGTGGAAGACCCTGACTATCAGCAGGTCCTCGGACGAGGAGGAGGTGGAGAAAGCTGAGGAGGAGGATGTTCCTCCACCGCCCAAGAAAGCCAGAACTACAAGGGTGGCGAAAAAGAAAGGCCAAACGACTTCGGAAGATGAGCCTCCAGTTGTGGATGTAGAAAGCTCCGGAGGGGAGAAGACCAAAGTATACACCAGAAGATCCAGAACTCCATCCCCAAAGGATGCTGCACAGCCAAAGGTTTCTTCTCCAATATCGCCAGCCACTGAACAGGACAAGCCTGTCTCTCCTCCACAGGGTGTAACAGAACCGGTAAATCCGGATGAGCAGGAAATTAGCAGAGAAGCAGAGCCGTTTGAGGAAGGGGCATTATTCAGTGAGGCTGCCGAGCTCGAGGTAGAGACAGAAGAAAGGCACACTTCTCCCTTGGTGCAGTACGAGGACTCTCCGGAGAGTGAGAAGGGCCGCGGATCTCCAGAACCAGAGAAAAGCATCCCCGCTGGAACTCCGTCGCCGGTGCTTCCTGAGTTGCGATTTGAGGAGATGGACCAAGGTGAACAACCCCCAGAGAAAGATGATGACAAGGCAACAGAAGAGGGAGAAGTCGAGGTGGCAGTAGCAGAAGAGGAGAAAGCCACAGAGGACCCGGGGAAAACTGACACAGAAGGAATCCGGAAAGACCCTGTAGCCCCGGACTGGTTAGAAAAAGAAATAGCAAGGAAGAAACAGGTGATAGTGGAGGACACTCCTCTCGACTGGGATGCAATGTTATCTCAGATTGGAAAGGGGAAAAAGAAGAAGGCTGCTAGGATAATTTCCCGGGTGGAAAGGGATGAGGTGCATAACCGTGTAGTCCACATCGCCACCCCTGTTGCAGATAAAACAAGAGAAGAGGTAGTAGGCCAGGATTACAGTGTCCAAACCATTAACCTTGGGCCAGCTTCCCTAGAACAAGACATTGAGGAATTCGAGGGGTCAAGTGCTGTGATTCTGGATAGATTGAAGAAGGAGACTCAGACAAAGAGAGAATTGAAAAGGGAAAATGAAAGGTTGAGGAAAAGCTTAGAAGAGGTCATGAAACCTCTACAGTCCCTCCATCCGTCCTCCTCTTCTACTCCCGGATTTCTGCCGAAGGAAACAATTTCTGGCATAGAGAAGATGAAGGCTTCCACACAAGCTGCCATAGACTGGTTGATGAGTGTTCTGACACAAGGGGATGAAGCTATTAAGGAGATCCTGTCTGTTGGCAAGGATGCAGTCCAAGGAAAAGAGCTGATGGAAAGCATCCTTTCTCAGGATATGAATGATGTCGATTCTCTGTTGCAGAAGACAAAGATTATTCTGGGGCATGGCAGGGAACAATTGGGCAAGGATGGAATTCTTCCCTCTTCCAGGTTGGATGAACCATGGGAATGGTTCGAAGCATTACAGATCAGGCAGGGAGCCCTGAAAAAGATAAAGAAACGAAGAAAAGCCATTGATGCCGACCTTACTGCAATCTATGATGGTTGCATTGCGTTTTTTGAAGTGATGACAGGGAGGAATAAGATGGCTCCCAAGTACCTGAGTTTGGATCAATTGAAGGAATGGTGGCATGAGGTTTATGCCCCAGATTCTGATGAGGTTGTCACTGGCCATATGCTTGATGATGCGGCTACATATTTGGCAATAATAGATAGATACCTGACCAGCAGAAAGGATTGGAAGGGGACCATTGAGCGGTCCAATGATGGGATTGAGTCAATTAAATGCCGGCTCAAAGTTTTGCCATTGCCACCCATTGCTGAGCTGGAGGGAGTTTTCTTGAAGGTCCAAGGGTCACCAGCGCGGAGAAAGGACAAGGGAAGCAGCGGTTAATGTTTATCTCAAGATTTGTGCTTCCCTATTATCATAGGGCATGCATTGGACCGGATTTCCTTGGGGATTGTGCCTTGGCCGACTTGGATGATGGCATTAAATGTGTGCCTTAGTTTGTTTCCTTGGCCGACCTGTTTTGGCGGTTTTATTTTTTTTGTAAAATGTTTGGCTGGGCCGACATGTTCTGGGAAAAAATTTGATAAATAGGCATTTTTGCCTTATTGTAAGGAGAGTTCAGAAGATTTTGATAGTAGAGATTAGCAAGAGCAATAGTTAGAGTTTTAGAATTTCTTAAAGCAGATATCATATTCAGAACAGTTGAATTGTTGCAGCATTTGATGATTAATACAATTGAAGGCATTGTGGTTTTCCTGGTGAAATCCTTTGTGTTATCTCATCTTGCATGGTTCTTTTGTTCTATCTTTTACATTGCTTGAAGATCTAGGGTTTATTATTCAGAAATAAATTAGTTTAGTTGGATAAATGATGTATGTGATTTCATATTTGGAATGTCGGTAGCTATCTTTGGTCTATACTCCCAGTAACTATCTGATTGTAGTAGGCTGGTGAAGTCAACCTGGACCATATATATTCAAATGTGCTTAAGTTCGGTTGTAGATGCAAGTCTATGATTTGAAAATTTATACTCCTCAGAAGATTGCACTGTTCTTGTAAAGATTGCCTTGTGGGTCGAACAAGAATTGGTTATTTGAGATAGGTCCATTCCAAATATATGTCATTTGCATTGCTTGTCTGTTCAGTAATTTAGATTTTATTACCTTCCCTGCATCCCTATCTTTTGCAATTTCTTTATTATTCGGTTAGATTTAGGATTCAAGATCATCATATTGTTAGATCCTAAATTGAAAAGGTTTAGTTTGCTTGTAGTAAGGTCCGATTGTGATTACCAGCAATTTCACATTTCATCTGAGTTGTTTTATGCATTGTTATGACCTAACACCCGAGAGACCTTGGGGTGATTTTCAGTGATTTATTGTTGAAAATAACCTTTCAAGAGAGATAGAATATTGCATTAATTCGAAAGTTGTTGTCAGTTAAAAACACCATCAACACTCACCACCTTAACTTGGTGAAAATTCATGAAATTCAGTTTTTTAATCCTATAATATGCAAAGAATAGAATGTGACACATGTTTTGGATTCAAAAAATGTGATACCATTTGAAAGTTATAGATGTTTTCAATCAGACTATCAATCAAGACTTTAGTCATAATTCAAATAGAAAATGAATAATACTTATTTATTAAATTCAAAGTAAAGCATAATTTATATTGGTGGAAAGATGAGATTCTCCTTTCAAAAGCCTTTTCGTCTCATCAATTTTGGGTAAAAAAAAGTCGTTAGCCACACACCCTACACATACTCATCATATCACCACTTTTTGGCCCATCATGATCCTACACATACCCATGTGCAAATGTGATTTGAATAATGCAAGACTTCAACCCTAGAAATCCTATAATACATAAAAAATGGAGATAAAAGATATGCAAATGGAAAGTAAATGAAATGCAAACCTTAATATGAAGATATAGAGAGAATGGAAGATGGAATCACTTTGAAAATAAGTCTTTAGGTGTGATTTGATGGCTAGTTGCATCTCCTCAACATAGATTTCTCCATGATTCACCAAAGGAATCCATCATCAACTCTTTGCAATGTTGAACCTTGAATGAAGAGTGAGCTTCAATACCTACAAAAAATTTAGTTTTCTGCCCTAAAACTTCAACTTTGCTAATGAAACTTATTGTGGAAGATTTGACTTTAGAAATTTCTTTGTAAAAATGACTAAGAGATGTGAAAAATGACTTAAAATGAGTATTTATAGGCATCAACACCTAATTTTCCCATTATTTAGACCTAGGAGGCCGACATTCACTAAAAAATTAAGTTGAATATATGAAATTCCTACTCAAAATTGAAATTTCCCTCAAAAGGGACTCATTCACCACCGTTGACGAATGGGTCCCACTCGTGGTTTTTGAAGGTGGGTTTTCGAGATATTAGTGAAGTAAGTGTTGTTCATCAATATTTAAGTGATTTCTCAATGAAAAAAGCCTCTAGATCAAAAATAATGGGTCTTAAGGGCCTATAAATGTTGTTTTGAAGAATGAATAATGTAAGGGTACTCAAAAGTAGGTCCAATTAAGTGTGAAATTGTCTCTTTTCTCAAGAGTGTCCAATTTTCTACACCACAACTACCATGATTCCACCTCTTTAAAACCAAGTGGAATCAAGGGGGGGCATACATCTACCCTCAAATTTGATTTCAATTAGTTATATAAGAGGATTTTTAGACAACTAACAAATTCACTTTGCAAGATGTGGTTCCTAATGTGGTTTTGTAGATAACCACATTAGGGGCATCATTCTCCTATCTTTTGAATGAATATTATTATATGAGATAAAGTGTACTGCTTAGATTCCTTTAGCTTTCATATGCACGTAGAGTCATATGTGTGCTAAAGTGGGGGCTAAATGTGACCACTAAAATTGTACTCCCTTCTTGGAAATAGTACAATCCTTGGTCCAATTTGGACCTATCTTTGGCACCCTTGCATTAATTATCCTTTAAATCAACATTTATAGGCCCTTAGGACCCATTATTTTTTATCTTGAGGCTTATTCCACTCAAAAATCATATAAAATCCTGACAAAAAGCATTTAAGACATTCAAATCTTGAAAACCACATCAAAAACCTTATGTGGGATTCATTTGCCACCTTGGGTGAATGAGTCCCCTTTGGTGGGACCCATTCACCAAGGGTGGCGTATGAGTCCCTTTGGGGCATTTTCCAAGTTTGAGTAGGAAATTCACCGATTTAATTCAAATTTCCAATGGATGTCAGCCTTTGAGGTCAAAATAATGGTTAATTAGGTGTCAATGCCTATAAATACAAGTTTCTAAATCATTTTCAACACATCTAAGAAATTCAAGCATAATTTTAAGCCCTTTGAGCAAGCAAATTCAAGAATTAAAGTTGAGAATCTTTCACAAGAGCATTCACAAGTCTATTTGTAGCAAAGTTGAAGCTTGGGAGTAGCAATAAAGTGTTTTTATAGGACTTCAAGATCACTTTAATTCAAGATCTATCATTTTTGAGGGTTGATAATTGATGCCTATGGTGAATCATGAAGAATTCTAGGTTGGGGAGATGCAACTAGCCATCAATCCAAAACTAACGACTTGTTTCCTAAGTGATTCCATCTTCCATTATCAGTCTATCTTTAGCCTAAGGAAGGTTTACACATCACTGTGGTTCATTTGAGGTGATTGGAGATCTCCTAAGGTGAATCCTACATCATTCAATTTCTTTTATGCACCTTGTTCTTGCACATTAGAATAGGATTGCAGCATCATGTTTTAGATTTCTTAGTCTTAGACACACTTAATGCTAGGGTTTGTATGCACATTTTATTATTCCCTTCAAGGTTTAATTAAAAAACTAGGGGTTTGACCGAGGAAAATCCCCCATTGGAAACTCAAGTTCTATTCTATTTTGCAATTATTTTTATAGGTTCAGATCCGAAACCCAATTTGTAAGGAAAGTGCAGGTGTTGGAGTGTAGATCAGAATTTCCAATATCTCAACAAGTGAAACAAGATTGATTCACCATAAATGGTGAAGGATTCCCACTAAAGGTGCCCATCAGATTATTTTTTAGATTCCAAGACCCTTTTCCTCGAAACAACTTTCTGGGCAGAAACCTTGATCTAGGACTCATTCGCCCAGATTGGCGAATGAGTCCTAGCAGGTCAAAAAGTTATATTTTCTAGAATTTTAGAGCCATTTGTAGTCTTCATTCTGACCCCTTGCAATTTTCCAGGTGCACTCTTTTTGTTTTGATTTCTTATTTTGTTTCGTTTGCATTCAATTTATCTTTCTTGGTCTTTTTAGATATCACACTATGTTTTCAAATATTATGTATTTTTTAAGTTTACACTTGATGGTGAACCCATTTCTTGTCTCCTTAATCTCCAAGGATTCCTTGCAATCAGATATCTCACATCCTTCATTGGTTTAAGATCTCTAAGGTGTCCTTGAGTGTGAATATTGTGAAATTGGATCCTTCTCCATGTATCTGTTTTGTGGACAAGGAAGTGAAGCATTCATTTCGGTGTCCACATACCCCCATATATTTATGCAAAGACTATAGAATAATAAAGCCATATTATCCCCTTTAGCACTGTCCCCTTAATGGTTTTGTTATCCCTAATACCTCATAAAGTGTGACTTTTCATGTCACGTTATGTCCCCTTAGCAGTGGTATTATGTTGGATACCCCCTAAGGCGCGATCCTCCATTCTATGTTTTTCCCTCTCTTAGTGGTGGTTTCATGTATGATAATCCCTAAAGTGTGACCTCCCATACATTAAGTAATCCTGTTTTTGGTCCATTTTATGACATACATCCTTTTTTTGGTGGTGCTATTTATAACGCCCCTTGAGGTGTGGTTTTATGATTTCATCCTCTGTGACATTAAAGTTTGTGCACCTTGTAAGGTGATTTTTTACCCTATATTGTTAAACTTTGTACACCCCCTAAGATGATTTCCTCCCTCGTAACATTAAAAATTGTACAACTCACGAGGTGATTCATACCTATGATGTTAAATGGTCCCCCGTGACATTAAAATATGTGCTCTCCTTGAGGAATTATTTGCAAAATAGTCCATGAGTTTGGCATAACACAACTTTTTGATTTTTGAGCTTGAGAACCTTTTTTAACATGGTCACCTATCATTAAAAAAAAAAATTCTAGTGGAGCCATGTATTTCATGATATACCAAGCATAATACAACTTGCTAGCCTTATGAAGCCCATCATATTACATGTACACCTAGCATAACACATCTTGCTTGCTAGTAGATCTATGTAGCTCATGAGTGGTTTAGCATAACATATATTGCCAGCCCTTATGAGAGAACTATCTTGTCTAACATGCATTCAATAAATGATGTTTGGCAAGTGAAAAATTCAACCTTGAGGTCTCATTACATTACTAAATTGAACCCTCTTTAGTACTAACCACATGTTTTTGCTTGTGATTTTTATGTGTCTTATTTGTGTTTGTGTTGAGTTTACGTTTTAATTCCATGCTTATGTTTGTATTATTTTATGTGTTGAGTCTTTCTCATGTATTATTCATGCTTTTCATGTTGCATTTCACTTCATATATGTGTTCATTTGTCCTTATAAATTTTCTTCTCATAGGATCTTGAATTTGGGGGATAGCACATCCCCTAAATTCAATGTCATCCTATCCTTTCAATGTTTGGATAATTTAACCTAGCATAGCTTATTTGTGCTTTAGTGTGATTCTAAGTGTAATTTCACTCTCACTAAAATGGGGGCTAAATGTAGCACAAAAATATGACACTCTTGACAATTTCACACTAGGTTTAGCTCCCTTGCATGTGCTTGGACCTAATTATGCATTTAATTTCCCATTTTATAAATATCTTAGGAAAACCAAAAGATGGGAAGAAAAATATGAATTTAATATTTCCCCCCAATGTTTAAGCCCCTAACAAGGATGGGTCTAGACTAGGGTGCACAACACCCTTTTCAAACCATTTTTGGCCCCAATTTAAATATGTCAGTGTTAGTATTTTATTATTTAGAAATTTAAATTTATTTGTTGGTTCTATCAGTATTTGATTTTCAAGAAATTAGAAGAATTGCACATAAATACAAGTCATTTTTATCATTTAAAATCCTAAGCACACCTAATGAACAATAGCATGTTTTGATAGTGAAATAAAGATTATTATTAAGTATTCAAGATCAATCAAGAGTAAAATTATCAAAATTATTGCAACATTTGTTCAATCAAGCATCATATTAGAAATGCGTCATTTTTTAATGTTTCTTCATGCTTCATGAGTACTAACACTTGCATGACTTCAAATAAAGCAATCAAATTGTCCTTGAAGGTGATGAGTACATGACTTTAGTCCATCAAGGAATGGAGATTTGAGTGGTGAGTTGCTACAATTTTTCAACTTATCACTTGTTATCATCATATCCATTGTGGAGGTAGAAATACCAAAATGAGGTTTGAGTTAGGAAAGCCCTTACACAACACAACTCTTCCCATCCTTGATGTGTGAAATTTTATAGATCTAAAGTGAATTGGAGCAATACGGAAGACTAATTGCTCATTTGTACATTCAATCACTAAAAGTTGTCAAATCAAGGAAAGTGGATTTTATCAGCAACATACAAAGTTTTGAAAGTGACCCTTGAAGAGTAGGACTTGTAGATTAGGAGCATCAAGAGTGTGAAATCAGATCTTCAATAGTAGGAAGCTAGTTTAGGGTACCCCATGCACCTAACCGGCCATTTCAGCCTCAAATTTATATGCTAGGTTCTTTTGTGTTTTTTCCAATCTATTTTATATTTTTCTAAAATCAAAATAGTTGATTGCATTTTCATAGTTAACCTAGGGACAACAATAAATCATAAAATTCAATTAATTAAGAGTCAATTAATCACAACAACACATCATTCTCCCCTATAAGGATTAGAACCTTGATCAACCATTATGTCTCTTCTATCAAGCTTTATAGTCAAGTGGATATTGAGATCATTTTTAATCCTTTAATGTCCCTAATTGGAAGAAGTGTGATTTAAGACCTAGATCCCTTTTTCCAATCAAACAATAATATGTTTGAAAAGAAAATTGAGCCACTTTAAAGATTCTTTGGGTGATTACATCTCATCCAAGAAGGTTGATAACTCTTCCCAAGAAATTTGATTAAAGAGGAGGTGTTAAGGAATACAACAACTACCCATATTTAGAATTCATTGTATTTGTATGTGGAGAATTTATAATAAATAAATGAATAAATATTCCAAGGATAATTACTGATGATAGAGAAAATAATATAAGAGAGGCATGAAGCCACAAAAATCAAATAATATAAGAGAGACATGAAGCCACCAAAATAAATCACCATCAGGTATTACATAAGTCATTCTTCTTTGGTTAAAATTCAATTGTATAAGGAAATATTTTTTTCCCATATGAAATATTGGTAAAGGAGTGAAGAAAGAACAAAAAATCAATATGTTAAAAAATATTTGGGAAGAATTGGTGGAAGTTTAAAAAAATGAAGAATTGGAGGAAAAGTTGAAGTGGTTTGATAAAAAAATATAAAATACTTACAAAAGAAAATAGTTCTCAAAAGGATGAAATATCAAAAATGAAAGAAGAAAATGATCTATTAGGTCAATTATTGTAGCATGCCTGAATAAAATGTGTTTATATGGTCTAAGCCTACATTATATAATGTCTCATGTGATACAAATGAATTTATTTATTTATTTTTTGAATCATTTGATATATGTGATATAGCTCAAGATAAGGAGTGTAAGGTTGGAGATGACAATTTTTTTGAATTTACAAATCTTGCTAGTTGTAATGATAATAATAATAAAAAAATAGTAAATAATATGGGTTTTAAGATAATGAAAATAGTGAGTTAAATTATGGAAAAAAATGTGAAAGTGTGGGAAAGGAAATAGATATCCCATTGAACCAAGTGTACAACTAAAGAATGAAGACTTTGGATATGTTTGAAATAAACAAAATGCAATTGATGTTAAAAATAATATAGTTACAAACAAGTTAGTTCAAGAAAAACAATGTTCTCAATATTCTTAATTTAATAGGAAAGGACATAAAAAATAAACATGATGGGACCTGCATACTTGTACTATTTGTGGGTTGAAAAACCATTCTAAAAAAATGTGTTGGAACAAATAATGGAAGAAACAATCTATGAAATATTGTATACATTTGAATTATGGATAGAGTAATGTATCTAATTGACAAAAGGTCACAAATATTATCAAAATATTGTATAATCATCAATATCCTCTTCTCAAACAAAAGAACAATCAAAGAATGTTTGAATATTTGAGCTAGGTGACCGATGATCAATTTTTATGACTTAAAGGAAGTCATTGTTTCATTATATGTTACTAGTGAGGGAAAACTATTCACAGAGCCATTAGCAAAGGAGAAATTTAAATATCTAAGATAAAATTTTGGATGTTGAAACAACTAGTGGTACAAATTAAGGGGGAATTTTGGAATAAATTATTAATTAACCATTCATGATTGTCTTGAGCTCAACCTTGAGGAGCTTTGAAGATTTGAATAAAATGATTGTAAAAAATAAGCAATAGTTACCTACAGTATACATTATTTATTAAAAAAAACTATTTGATACACCTCTTACTTTTACAATTTGGCCATTTTAGTTGGCCTTATTTTTATCATTCTATGATTTTTAATTTCTTTCCTTCCACAAGAAAGTTCTATAATAGCATCAATTTCATGCAAGAGTAGATATCATCCTAACAACTATATAATTTAAGCTACTTGAGAATTCCATCCATGTCCAGAAGCATGAGGTTTGTAGTTGAAGAACCGTTACATATGAAATAAGTAACCTTGATCATATAGATCATTACAAAATCTAAAAATTCATAGTTTCGATCACAAAGATCACTGCTAAATCTAAAATTTGTAACTTAGATTATAGATATTGTTGCAAAATATAAAAAATTGCAGCATTTCTTGTAGAGATTAATGTTGAATCTAATATTATTTAGCATTGATTGTAGATATTGTTGGTGAATCTAAAAATTTGTTGCATTAATCATAGAGATTGTTTCTAAATCTATGAAGGTTTTGATCATAGATATTATTGAAAATCACTTCACCTCCATTATTGATATAGATATTAAATTCATCTCTTTATGGATAATGATAAGTAGAGGAAATGAAAGGTTTTCTATTCTTTTAATTGTTCTAGTATTTTGGATAGAAAATGTTGCAAAAGAAAAAGGCATGAAAAAGAATCGAAGAATATTGAATACAAAGATAAGTTTGTATACTTTTGATAAGGAATTCATCTTAAATTTTATTTATTTGTATAAGGGTAGCTAATCTTTTTTTTTATAGGTGGTCCCCATAATCTAGTTAATTTATGTGATAAAATAAAGTTTATGGGGGTTTAAAATAAATAAACTATATTTAATTATACGCCAACATATTTTCCATGTAGTCATGTCTCATGCAAGAGACACATCTCTCCATGCATGTTATCTATATCGGATATATGGACCCATATGTTTAAATATAGTTAAATCTATTAAATCTCTCTAATTTTAATAGTAGTAAAGATTTGGTTCACTTCTTTTGTTTTGTGCTACTTTTTTTGGTACTAATATTTAGTTAGAGGCCCGTACTATCCTTTTTTCTCTAGAAATAACTTGTAAGCTAGGTTGGAAATAGGTTATTTATAAGATATATTATGTGATTTTCATTTCTATTTTGAATAAAAGAATTTTGTATTGTTGAATGGACAAGACAATTGAGAAGGGGGTGGAAAATTAGTTGTACATTAAAACATCAAAAGCCTCATTAACATTCATATATGCATTAATTATTAAACCCTTAACAACCATTAAAAACTTATCATACATTAGTTGAATGTAAAAATGAGAAACAATAATGCAAACACATCCATACACATGAGAAACTAGATTTATGTGGAAAACCATGGTGAAGATTATCTCACAATATAAAGTAATTGCAACACTAAATACAATAGGGTCACTGCTAGAGGACTCACTACAGAAAAGAAAGAAGGGATCACTACTAATGGATGATTGCCAGACTAGAAAGAAGAAGATAGAAGAATTTTACAATGAGAAATATATCTCAAGGAAAAATTTCTACCATTGTTTCACTAGAACATTCCAATCTCTCTATAGAATGTGGACACCTTTTACTCACTGCTTCTAGTAGTCTTAGTCATTAAAGCTCATATTGCATTTTTCACTTTCACACTTTACATCAAAATTAACATGATATACACTTCACATCCTAATCCTTCGTTAACTCAACACACATATATACGATCCTCAAACTTGAAAATAATCTACAAGGTCAGTTATGCAATTCAACTATGCAAATTCAAATTAGGTTGGCACCAAAACATTATTGTTGTGGAGAGGAATGAAGGCGGAAAACCAAAAACTTTAACTTGGAACTTGGACCTAAGTCCACATATACACACCACACCATGCTTCCACAAATTTTGAAGCATATCCATAATTAGTGTAAACACCCAAGGCCAACTAAACAAGTTTTAAAACCATTAAAGCTTTAAGTACATGTGATAGGCCAAAACTGGGGTAAAGAATAAAGTAGGTTCAGCTTGGTCTAAGTGTCAATTTATGGATCTTAAGTTTGCGAGAGGTGTTGTGGTAGTATACCTAAGGGAGGAAAGTAGCAAGTTAAGTGGGGATGAAATGCAAAACAATCAAATCTAAATGCTTTGAAAGAATAACAGAAAACAACACTCTTAAAATGTAATCCTAAAGCAAACCTTTTGAAACCATCAAATTTGTTAGAAAACAACTCATTTAAAATCCTTTAATTTATATAAGATATGGGGTATGTGTAGGATCATCATGGGCCAGAAAGTGATGATATGATGGC
>VDFB02177535.1:0-24555 GCA_007258455.2 Sequoia sempervirens | reverse complement strand
CTCCTTCCTCCATTTTTGTCTTTTTGGCTGAGGGTCCCCTTGTGGGTCTCCTTTTTTGCTTTCCTACAGGTGCAATTTTTTTTCTAATGAGCCCTACTTCCTAGTTTCTTTTTTTAAGAAATGGTATTTAATTATCAAATGTATCAACCCCTGGTATTTCATAGAAGATTCCCCCTAGCTTTCACTCTCAAAATCATGGAAGAAATTTGCTGAAATAAGAACACTGACAAATTTATCCTAGCTGAAGGTTTTGTCTAACCATACTTTAAATGTATTAAAATTCGCATTCCTGGACCCAGTATCGTACCATATTGCCCATTAGAAGTTAAGAACTTCATAAGCCAAGTTGCAACAGTCCTCCATGGCTCGTCCAAACTGTTACAAGTTATGCCACGCTGGTCTCCTTTGTGCATTTGTATCTCTGGCCTTCTTTTTGGCTCTTGGTGAAATGCAATCATCAATTTCTCAAACTTAACTTGGCCTTTGTTAACCAGTTTTCCTTCATTTGGAATCCCAGAAATTTCACTTATAATTTCTAGTGTGACTTCAATTATTTCTCCCCTTACCCTGGTGACATTCACATTGAAGTTTGTCACAAATTCCCAAACCATTTATGGCTGGAAGCCTTCATACTGCATCACAAAATTTAGCCACCCAACTTCTTCTAACAATCTTTAGGTCTCTGAATCAAAATTGAAGTTCTTTGGTTTAAAAATTCTCTTATTCCCCATCTCTCTCTATCAAAAATGGTAGACTTCAACTAGCAGTTTGAATTACTTACCAAAAATGTGGAATGATTTGTTTCTTAATTTAGGAGCAGCCATTTTTGAAAATGACATAACATGCCATTAATCTCTTGCATTTATTTCCTTTACTGCTCTGGACGATTCACACACCATAACTTGAAACTTGCAATTCAATTTGCAAGGTTGGTGGCATTCATCACACATGTCATCATGTACTTGGGAGGATTTTTGAAAAGACAAGGTCTGAATCATGAAGAGATTGGTTGTCCTCGACTGACATCATCCATGTCACATCATTCCTTATTCCAACAATCCACCGCTTTTTGAAATGATTAAAAGTGGATTTATTACTATCATTAATTAACATTATGGCGAAGATGTCTAGATTCATAAATGTTTACCTAATTTAAATTAGTCTAACTACTTTAGAAAATAAATTCAAAACAATATTCACATTAAATGCGCACCTTAATTTATTTTGAGCCTTTGAGTTCTTTAGGAGTCTTTAGGAGCTCTCAGGAGCTTGGAATTTCAAGAGTCTTTAGGAGCTTTTAAGGAGCTATCGAGCAAAAATGGAGTCTTTAGAGTCTTCAGTCTTCAAGATCTTCAAGAGCCTTTAGGAGCTTTTGAGGGGCTCTTCAGGAGCCTCGGGAGCTTTCAGAAGTTAACTTAGATAGACTGCCATTTCTGGTTTTCAATCATCATTTTTTTTTAATTTTTAAACTAAAAGTAAACCACCATTTGTTGGTTTTCAATTTACTTCCATTTTTCTCAAGGTAAACTGCCATTTGTTGGTTTTCAATTTACCTTGTTTATTTGTGCCTTCTTCAAAGGTTCAAAGATCTTCTCTCATGGAAGAGATATCTTCCATATCTTCCATGAGAAAATGTTCAATTATGTGTTGCACTTCATCCAGAAATTCCTCCTTTGTTGCTGGCTTATGGTAAGTTTTCAGTCGATGACCATTGACTAACATAACTCTTTTCTCTCCATCAATTGGAACTAACTGGACAACTCCATTCTCAAACACTTGTTGTATCTCATAGGGTCCTAACCATCTGGTATGGAACTTTCCTTTAAACTCTTCAAATTTGAAGTCAAATAACAACACCCAATCTCCCTCTTTGAACTATCTGGACACAATATGTTTATCGTGTCATTCCTTCCTTTGCTTTTGAATCACTTTTGTATGTTGAAGTTCCTCCATTCTCATTTCATCAAGTCTATTAAGCTGCAAAATTCTTCTTTTCTCTACTTTTGGCAGGTCAATCCCAACTTCTACTATTTTCTTCAATGTTTTCAACTCAAATTCAATTGGCATGACTGGTTTCTTTCCATACACAAGTTCATATGGGGAGACCCCAGTCGTTGTTTTCCATGTGGTGTTATAGGCCCAAACTGCTTCATCTAGCCTATCTACCCAATTTGTTTTCCTCAAAGAAACTATTTTTGTCAGAATATTCTCTAATTCTCTATTTGTGACCTCTACTTGTCCATTCGCCTGTGGGTGATAAGGCGAAGATTTTCTGTGAGTTATTTGGTACCTCTGTAAAAATGCTTCCATCATTGCTGACACAAATTGCAGTCACTAATTTGAAACAATCTCTCTCTAGGTGCACCAAACCTTTCGAGAATTTGTTTGTACAGAAAGTTTGCAACTTTATCTTCTTTTGCTGCTGGTAGTGGCTTCACCTCAACACATTTCGTTGCATAATCGGTACAAACAAGGATATATCGCTGCCCTCTTGAAGGTGGATCTATCAGTCCCACAAAATCGATGCCCCATTTTTCAAATGGTTCAAGAGCTATTTGTGGCTGCAGCGGCATCTCCATGGTTGTTGTAGGCCTCCCCATTCTTTGGCACTCATCACAGTGTTTGACAAAGAATGTTGCATCCTTTGTCATTGTTGGCCAAAAGTAGCCAGCCCCCAAGATTTTGTGAACTGTTCTTACAACTGAAAAGTGTCCCCCTTCAGGTTCGTGATGGCAGGCATGCACTACATCATAAACTTCCAATTGTGTTACACATCTGCGTAAAACATGGTCAGGACATAATTTAAATACAAGACCATTAATCCATTGAAATCTGGAACTTTCATAGATTAACCTCTTTTTTTGCTTATGACTGAATTGACTTGGACATTTTTTTGTAACAAGGTAATTTGCCAAATCAGCAAACCATGGTGGATGAATTGATATAGCAAATAAGTGTTCATCTGGAAATGCATCATCCACTGGCTCTTGGTTATCCTGTAAAACAATTCTGGAAAGAAAGTCAGCAACAACATTGTCCTTTCCAGGCTTATCAACGATAGTTACATCAAATTCTTGCAATAAGAGTAACCATTTGATAATGCGTCCACCTACCACTGCTTTATTCATTAGATATCTGATTGCAGCATGGTTTGTATGTACGTAGATTTTATAAATTGTAATATAATGTCTGAATTTATTTATTGCATATACTACAGCTAAAAATTCCTTTTTTGTTGTTGTGTAGTTTCTTTCAGCAAGATTTAAGTTTTTGCTAACATAGTAAATTGCATGCATGGCATCATTTTCATCTTGTTGTCCTAATACTGCACCAATGGCCAAATTAGATGCATCTGCATGTATGTGAAAAGGCTCTCCCCAAATTGGTCCTTTGATAATGGGTGAAGTTGTTAGGGCTATATTGATTGTTTCAAAGGATTTCTGACAATCCTCTATCCATACAAATTCTTCTTCTTTCTTGAGCAGGGTAAATAGTGGTGATGCAATTTTACTAAATCCTTCTATAAATCTTCTGTAATACCCTGCATGCCCAAGAAAACTTTGTACTCCAGTTTGGTTCTTAGGGATTTCAATGTTGTGTACGATCTCAACTTTCTTGGGATCAACCTGTATCCCCTCTTTTGAGATGTGATGTCCCAGAACAATTCCCTCTGTCATCATAATGGAACTTTTTTCATGATCGAGTGATAACCTATGATCTTTGCAGCATTGTAAAACCTTTTCTAGGTTTTGTAATGCTTCATCAAATGTTTTAGCATGGACTGTAAAGTCATCCATATAGATTTCTACACATGAAGTGGTGAAATCTGCAAATATTGCAAGTACTGCTCTTTGAAATGTCGCAGGTGCATTACATAGTCCAAATGGTAAGACTGTATATGCATACGTACCCCAAGGACAGGTAAAGGTAGTTTTGTCTTGATCTTCAGGGGCTACTTGGATTTGGTTATATCCACTAAAGCCATCAAGAAATGAGAAGTAGTTGCTTCCTGCTAGGTTGTCTAGTACTTGGTCGATAAATGGCAATGAGAAATGGTCTTTTTTCATGGCCTTATTCAATTCTCTATAGTCTATGCAGACTCGCCATTTACCATTTTTTTTTGGAACTATAACCAGTGGAGAGACCCACTAACTATCAGATATTGGGTATATGAATCCTACGTTAAGCAGCTTCTCAATTTCCTTTTTAACAATGTCACAAAGAACAGGATTAATTCGCCTTTGTCCTTGTCTTATTGGTCTGACATCTTCTGTGTAGATGTGATGACTACAGATTGAAGGATGGATACCTCTTATATCGATATATTCCCAAGCAAACGCTCCGGTGTGTTTTTCTAAAATTTCTTTCAATTTTTCCTCTTGCGTTGGGGATAAGGTTGAATTGATATTAAGGGGTTTATCTCCTACTACTGTAAATCTCCTTTGTGTCTATTTTAGAATTTATTGATTTCTCAATAAGAGTATTCAGAGGACAACAATGTTGTTCATGTAATGTTGTTTGACACTTATCTTGCTCACTTTCTGAAATTATCTCTTGTTCTTCACATTCTTGGATATGTTTGGTTATGGTTACCATTGTTAATTCCACAATACCATCACCTTCTGAATCTAAATCATCATCCACCCAAAGTTGAGTGTTTGTTTGAATTGATGGTTGTGCAAGTGGATAAAGTGATTTTTTTTTTTGTCCATTAGTGATTATCATGCTTCCTGATCTACGGTCTATTAAGGCTGCAGCGGTAGCCAACCATGGTTTGCCTAATATGATTGGGTATCCAAAATCTTTCCTTCGAGATTTGAGAACCAAAAATTCGATTAGGTAGTCCCATGTATCAATTGTGACCATGATTTCTTCTATAATACCTTCTAGTTTTGTAGTTGATTGATCAGGCAACTGCAGAACAGTTGTTGTTGGCTAAATTGTTGTCATTCCTAGCTTTTCAACTGTATCAGATGTAATGACATTTATGGTAGCTCCTAAGTCAATCAAGACATTTTGTATTTCAATTCCATTTATACTCAGTGTTATGATAGGGCTACCAAGATCATTATATTTCTATGGAAGCATTCTTCCTGATAATACATCAGTGAGTTTAGTTCCCACTTGAATTGTTGAAGGCATTTTATTTTTCCTTCCTGGTGTCGTCATGCAAAGGGATTTTACTAACTGATTGATCTCTGGTATATCCTTGATTTCCTATAACAGAGGTATCTCTATGTTAATATTTTTCAACTCTCTAAGAAGTTGTGAATCAATTACATTCATGTAGGGAGGGGAAGAGGTTTGAGGAATAGTTTTCTCTTCATGCAATCTCTCGGGATAGGGAGCTTGTTTGAAAGTTTTTTCTTCTTCCAACAATTGTTCTTTGTTTTCTTCCTCTCTTTCTGGAATTGTCTTGGTTGGTGTAGTTTTCACATTTTGACATTGTAACTTAATGTCAGTAACATCTACTACATTTACATTTGGGTTATTTGTGTCAATTCATGCGTGTTTTGGATTGGAAACTAGTTGAGCTGGCATTTGGGGTTGATTCACTTGATCATTGGAAGCATTAGGGGCATTAAGGGCTAGAGGTGTTTGTACCCATGGTCATTTTTGTCCTTGATTCTTCCATGGTTGGAATTGGTTTTGATTCTGCTGCCATGAGGATTGATTTGCTTGCCATTGTGGTTGCTGGCTAGACTGCCACTAGGATTGGTTCCATTGGGGATTCATCCACTCTAGTTTCCCCCAATATGTAGGTGGGGGTTGTGGCTGATATTGGGGGGTCCATTGATTTTGGTTTTGCCATGGATTTTGATTCTAGTTTGATTGTGAACCATATTGTCTTTGATTTGTGTTATACCCTTGGTTATGAGGTCTTTGGCTGACATAATTGAGTTCTTCCTCAATTACTGGTGGTTTCTTGATATTGTTTTTTATTCCTGCCAGAAGATTGCAAGAACTGGTCAGGTGTGGTTTTTCACAAATCTCATAAATTTCAATCTGATTTAATGGGCATTCCCTCAAAAGGTGTTTTCCCCTACATTTGGAACAATAAATTGACAACGGTTCAGTGGTCCTCTTTTCTCCTTGCATGTTAAGATGTAGTAGCAGATCAGTCTTCATGTTTGCCAATTCTTCCATTACTTCAGATACATCAGTGGTGTGAGTCTTGTTCCTCCTCGAGTTTCGAGTCCCCACTCTAGTTCTAGAGTAGTTTCTACAGATCTCCACAATGTCATCCAAGGAAAGCTTATTAATGTCTCCCTTTCCCATCAGGTTCAAGGTTTCTCTAGACTCATCTTCAATCCCTCTTAGGAAATTTTTTTTGCTGATTTCATCATCTAGCCCATTAGTGCACCTTTGTTGTACAAATTGAAATCTATCGGCATAGTCTTCTAGACTTTCGTCTTCTAATTTCTTTATGAAAAATAGTTCCTCCTTTCTATCTCTCACTCAATAGTAATCCTAGTATTTATTCAGGAATTTGATCTCCATCTGCTGCCAAGTCCTAATCGTTCCTAACCCTAAACCCATAAACCATCTTAAAGCCGATTCTTTCAAAGTAGAAGGAAACAACTTCAACTTTTGATTATTAGTTGAATAATCATAGGTTTGGCACAAGATTTTGAATTCAAATAGGAATTGATTAGGATATTCTATAGTTATTCCCCTAAATGTTATAAGAATTGATGGCAAAAAAAATTTCATAGGGGTTTCATCAAGTTGTCTTTCAAGATTGATAGGATTTGAAAAGGCTCTATTTGCTGGTGGATGTACTGGTTGGCAACCCATTTCTTCTCCTGGAATTGGATTTATGTTCTCTTCTTGATTTTCAATCTGGTATTGCTGGATATACTCTTGATTAAAATCAAGATTTCTTCTAATGTCAACATTTTGTGGAAGAAATCTTCCTAGTTGGTCTCTGCTTCGTCTCATCCACAATTTTAGATATCTCTTCCCTATCAACACTAAGGATTCACACTAAATAGCCAGATCATTTAAGTATCCCCAGCAACGGTGCCAAAAATGATGGGCAAGGTCATTGATGTCACAAGTTGCATCATTTAATTAATTCTTTTATCGAATCGGGTGTGTCTCAAAGCAATATACGATAAGGATAGTTGTCACGGATTATTTTTGGGGGGTTTGCACTGTAAACAACTTCAAGTATCATTTTTCCTACTTCATGAACTTTCAGGAGGTCTTGGGAGCTCTTCAGGAGCTTTTAGGAGCTAAACTGTAGCGACTGATTCCTAAGATTTAAATCTACTTTAACTCCTAATTTAAAATTCTGCTAACATAATTCTGACTTTATTGACTTCAATTTAGACCAATTCATAGAGACAATTAATGATTACTTTAATCCTTAATCTAAAATGCGGAATTCCAAATTAATTTTTTTTTGCTTTAAAAGAAATCCATAACTTAATTGCTGGAAAGTAAATGTTAATTTAAGAGAATAAATGAATTGTAGGAAAATGATGATTATTCTAAAAAGCATAAAGACTAATCTCCATGAACAGATTCTGAACAAACTTCAACTCCATATTTCCATAAATTCCTAATGTTGCTTTAATGAAGCTTAACAAACAAACGTTAATTCTAACTGATTCAGACGACATCTAAACTTAATTTATAAAAGAAACTTGTTCAACAATTCTAATGGTTCAATTTAACATTTCTAATAAACAAATCTAAACATTCAAACTATTTGATCTTAACCATAATAAACTAAAACCTCAAAACGTAATTGTAAACATAAGTGATTATCTGATCTTAACATTTACCAAGATAGAAGATGATTTTAACGATTGAACAATTTAAAATCAATTTCTACTATATATTTTAATATCAGAAAATAACAACACTTAACAAAAATACCATAAGATTGTTCCAAAGGTTGAGCAGGCCCTGCTCTTCCTCAGGTAAGATCCTTCAACACAGTGAATTAATTAACTTCTTGCTTCCTTTCTCATTGATCAAAAGTAGAACACAAAACAATGTATTGCTTGTGATTACAGAAATTCTAATTGCAAATGATCTAACTCCTAACTAAGACCGAAATGTGGATATTTATAAAATATCCTTATTAGCTTCTAACATGGTGCTAACTGCCAAAACTTAAGGCGACTAACTACAGATTACAAAATGAAACTAAAAATAGAACTAAAGTTGACTAAAGGAGGACTATGCCAGATTGGCGCTGGAAGTAAAAGTTCCTCAACCGACTATGAAGAAGTCGATTCAGATTTTAAGTGACTCATCATCCAGTAGGGCCTATCTATGGCATAGTCATTCCTCATGATTAGATAGAGAGTTTAACCGTCTCATCAACCTTTAAGATACCCTGTTAAAAACCCTTATAAAAAGGACAACAATCATGGTAATAAAGATTAATGCAACATAATCATCTTATCCAAAGTCATCATAAAGCAACACATTTAACATAAACTATCACTTCCAAAATATCCGCTAATTTAGTTAAACATAAAGTAAACTAAGCGAATATGTTAATCTATTGTCTACCACCAGTCATGTCAATTAACAATAAAAACAAGTCTTTTTAAACATAAAAAGCCTTAAATGAAAGTGTGTGAGTGAAAAATGTATCAATTTAAATGAAATTCAAACACATATCAATAAGACATTAAATCAGGAAAACTGAAAAGAAAATAGAATAAACAAACTGTGCGCAGCTTCCCCGTATCTTATCTCTCTCTAACTCCGGTGTTTGTTGTTTCCAATAGCTTATACCGGATCAATGAGATCAAGCTCCAGCAATGAAACGGTGAGAATGAGATTTGAAAATACACACTATGCTAAATGCAAAGGCTATATAAGATGATAATATCAGCATGTGCTGAAAATGATGTAGATGCATAGCGATATGTTTATTAGTGTAAATGTGTGTATCCGTGTGTACGTGTAGGTAACCAAAGCTTGGTTTTGTATCAGTATTTATAAAGTTTTAGAAAGGATTTGATTGGCTGATTTGATTAACGGCCCAGAATAAGCTTGTTTGAATGGATGGTGGAAGATTTTCGAAAGTGGAGAGGGAGATAGAAGGTTTCCCTTTTCCTTCAATTTCCGTCATTGAGATCCAAAGGGAAATTACCATTTCGAAGAATGAGTTTAGAATGAGTTAGAATTAAATAAAATAAATTTATTTAATTTGTCAGTGAAGATGGATATAGAAACTCGCATAATTAAATAAATTATATTTAATTATGTTTTAGAAATGAATTTAGAGTGAGAGGAAAATATTAAATTAAATATTAAATATTTAATTTGATTATGGGATGAAGAGAATATTCCATTATTTGAATATTCAAATATTCAAACTTTAGAATGACATGATAATTAAAATAAATAATCGTATTTATTTAATTTAATTAAGAGGAATGTGGGAAATGTCAATAATTAAATAAAATTATGTATTTGAGTAAGGTAAGAAGAATTAGAAATGAATAATATAAATAAATAATTAAATTTATTTATGTAGATGACTTTAGGAGAATTAATTAAATAAATCATATTTAATTAATTAACAAACAATCATGACCATTTTTAGACATATACATTTTGCCCCTCTTTGAAGTGATGTGTAAACACATTGCTTCAAAAGAAAATAATTTTGCCCACGATATGCTTCGATGTTTACCAGCGGTAGTGCCCCTCGGGAGGTAAATCACGGATGAGGAAGAGAGTGATTTAGCTCTCGACAAATGATGGAAAAGAAATGTCCCATTTTGAAAATAAAGTCAAAAGGCAGCAAACTTACCCTTGTTTGACTTTTAAAAGGTAAAAAAAGAGAAAGAGACAAATCATTTGCACTTTTTAACTTGGTGAATACTGTAGCTCTAAGAGTGACCTCGCAACATGGAGATTCCTTATCATCGTCACCGATTCGAGAGATCTCGCTGATACCAGAGGCCAGCAGCATACGGACCACCGGTGAGTCGATCTAACCACCTGTGCTTTCGAATTTTTTTGCTTTTGAATCAAAATTTTCTATTTTTCTGCAGATTTTGTGTTTGAAAATTACGTTTTAGCGCTTTTAGGATAGTTTGAGCGCTTTCGATAATTTCTCCGGCGCTTAGGATAAAAACAATAGCGCATACAAGATACATTTTGAATAGTTAGCGTCAAACCAGTTTAGTGCTTTCGATAAAAATAGTAGCGCATATAGGGTATGATAGGAAAATTTAGGAGTAAAGCGCATATAGGAAAAACAGTGGCACATATAGGGAAAACACGCATCCAGTGATTAAAGTAGCGCTTAGGTTGAGTAAAGTTGCGCATATAGGGAAAATGCGCATAGAGGATCCATTTGAGCGCATCGAGCGAAAAGAACGGCGCATAAAGGTTTTAGCGCATCCCATGAAAAGAACGACGCATATGGGTTTTAGCGCATAGAATCCACATAGTAGCGCATATGGTAAAAATAGGCAGAATGTATGATTTGATGATAGGAATGTGAAAATGATGATTTATATTGCTTCCTTAGTCAATAGATAAGTAAATTTCCGTGTCATCATGTTGATATGAATGGAAATGATAGAATAATCGAATGATTGATTGATAACTTTGCTTCCTAGAGTAGAAAACAAAGAGTAATTGTCTGATAACTTTGTTTCAAAAACAAAGAGTAGATTGAACTGATAACTTTGCTTCCTAGAGTAGAAAACAAAGAGTAAATGTTAGATAAATGATTGATATGACTTCTAATAAATTTGCTTTCTGCGATAGAAAACAAATAGTAATTGATCGTAGAGCAGATTTGATATGATATCCAGCTAGATAGATTGTGTATTGGTTGCCCTGATAGGATTGATTGTGTGATATAGGTTGTTGATTTGATGCATTGATATGAGTCATTGATATGGGTCTGATATAGTTCACTGATATAGGTCACTTGATATAGGTCACTGATAGATATGAGTCTAATTGATTTTAGTTGAATGATTGGTATGATTCTGATTAATTATCCTTGTGATGAAAATAGGAGGTTTTCAAAAACCTCCAGATTAGAGAGCGACACTCGGTAGGATGGGACAGGATACCTGTGTTGACACCTACTAACGTAGCTTTGATAGATACATGTGGTTTGATATCCTTGTTGGCTATGCTATTGATTCGGGTCAACAAAGGATTGTTGACGACACTAGTAGAGCGATGGCATTCAGAGCACAACACCTTTCATATGTCGATTGGTGAGGTGATGGTGACTCTAGAGGATGTATACAGGATATTAGGTATCCCAGTGGTTGGTGCCCTTGTGTACTATGATCACAAGGAGCTTGGGGGTACAGATTCCTTGAGGAGAGTGTTTGATGATGCCCATATAGCTGGGTACTGGGTACCGTGGGCTGACTTTTGAGGATATCCAGCCTTGCCTGTAGTTTTGGGTGCATTTATTGGAGGTCTCCTTTGTCTGAATCACTAGGCAAAAGGATTATCAGTGGGATGGGGCAGGATTGTGGAGCAGATGTTGCTACAGCCGCAGAGATATGCATGGGGTAGTTGCATGTTAGCGCATCTATATCATGATTTGCATCAGGTGGTATACAGGGGTGCTTCCAATTTGTCGTGTGGTGTGACACTGTTGCAGATCTGGGCATCAGAGCATCTTGCTGTGACGAGACCGGTGTGTCCCAGAGTTAGGCCACCAGGTAGGCCCTATGTATATACATATGCTATGTTCCTTACCCAGCCCAAGCTGGGCAAGGTGGATTACTGGAGACGACTTCTAGATGATATGGATGTAGTGGTATGGCGACCATATCTTGATTACGAGCCATGGGATATAGATGATGTAGAGATGCCATTTGTATGCATTCCTCAGTTTCTGATAGGGAGAACTCCCTTCATTCTCGAGAGGTTTCTAGCATTGTGGGTGCAGAGACAGTTTGGATTTATGCAGGGGATGCCATAGGGGGTTGCACACTATGCCCGGAGTAGAGATGAGGCCGGATGGGGGCCATGTATTTCCTATCAGATAGCATATACAAAGTTTAGGTCATTAGCGCCCGAAGCATGGGATGACAGGTGAGACATTATTGATGCCGGCATGTCTAATGAGTACTCTTTATATTACCACACACATCCTAATCCACGGTTTACCAGTCTTAATGAGCCAGCACCTATTCTAGTAGTACCACAGCCAGGGGCAGTGAGTTAGGAGGATGTGGCCGACGGCGAGCAGGGAGCAGTTGGAGGAGAGGAGGTGGAGAGTAGAGATGAGGAGGAGAGTTTTGACGGGGATGATGGAGATGATGGAGAGGATGAGGGACAGGTGTTGGGGAGGTCCAGGCTAGATATTCTAAGGGGTGTCAAGATCATGTGGCGGCTGAGGATAGGGATTGGGCGACATATAGTGATTTAGATGGGATCCTCATATCAACAGGGGTAGATAGCCATGCTTCAGGCCTAGGTGCAGACACTATAGGGACAGCAGGGATAGTTATAGAGTCAGCTGACGTAGGCACATGGATTTATTGTATAGCTACAGGCACAGCTGGCACAGGCATAGACACCTGCCCCAGACCCACAGTTAGCCTAGGTGATGATAGAGAGAGATGCATTTAGACGGAGAGCCGTAGAGGCTGAGGGCATTGCTCAGAGACTAATGGGCACTGTAGAGAGTGTATCATTATGGGATGCCATTGCAGAGGGCATGGAGATGGTGAGGGAGGCCGAGTATTATAGAGTCAGGTACGAGGAGTTGTGTCCTCCTGAGTGCAGAGAGCCATTTCCTCGATCTCGTAGCAGGACTAGGAGTAGATCACGGACACATACACAGAGCATGGGAGTGACTGGGCCTTGGCAGGACCCAGACGCAGGCACCAGTGGTAGGCCACCTCCTTCCAGACCAGCTCCATTAGGGGCATCGACCAGTTAGTAGATATAGTTCACCTATGTGTACCATTTTTGGAGCATGTATACTGATTTTTTATCATATCTGATGCATTTCGCTTTGGACATTTTAGTTTCATTGGACATTTGGACATTTGTATCACTTTTTATGAGTGATGATATGTAGCAGCGATGATTGTTTTTGATGATGTGATGTGCATTTTTGAGATGATAATGTGATATGCATTTATTTTCATGTGTTTATGGATTGTGGTATGCATTTGAATGATCTGATGACTAACATGATATGCAGGATGATTCAATTATGATGTTTTTATTATGATGATGATGATTTGATAATGTGTACCAATGATGTCATGTAGGTGGATGACTTATGATGTGTATATGGAAATGTATGTATGGAATGTTTATTTTTTGGATTTTTCAATGCAGGTAAAAGATGATAATATGATAAAAAATGAATGTTGTGTTCATGATATGCATTATGAATTTGTATGATAACATGTTATGTGATGAAAATATAATGATTTGTAAGGAATGAACGGATAAATGAATAATAATGGATCCATAATGATAATGATATGATATGAAATAAAAGAAAAATAAAATAATATATGATAATGAAATGATAGAAATAATGCTCCATAATATATCTCATAATCCCGCGGGGATCGCTCATATCTCCTTCATCCTCATCGCTCTTCTCCTGCTCAATGTCACTTAACTTTCGCTCATATCTCGGCTCATAAATGAAAGCGGTGACGCAATGAGGCAATGTGGGTGATGGGGATGATAAAGAAAAATGATAATGAATGAAATGATGAAATGTCAATGAAACTAATGTGAATGATAATGAATGAAATGATGAAATATATGATATAAAGGAAATGAATGATTATGCAATAAATGATAATGATAATGAACCAAATGTCCGCATTGTCCTCTACAAATAATCCAAAGAAACATGAAAACCATTGGCCTTTCAAAACTCCTGATGCAAATCCAATATGCAATTATGTACAATGACCTAAAATGAAATGCTACTAAATGAAACCGACCATTTTGTTGAGCCTTTTGGCTAGCCTGCTTAAATCATCATAGAGCATTTGAAAATGTTGGAAGTGTGTACAAGCATTAGAGGGGAAATTAGCACTAATGATGACCTGAGTACAACTTTCATGGTTTTTGATATATCAAGTGAACACAAGCATCTAGGTATAATTGAACCGAGATGACCTGAGCATTTCTTGCATGAACAAACAAAGACTAACCACCATCTGATGTAAATTTGGAACTGTCATCAATGATAAACTTTGGAAATCATATCTCACGACATACTTGCAACAGATGGATAATTAACCTCAATACAACAGACAAAGAAAAATCATCATCTTTCCTTGCCACTCTAGTTTAGTACATCATCGAGTGTGCTCCAGAGAAATGATATCAAAAATTAAACAACCATTGTTCAAAAATGAAATACTGTTATTCCAAACATTATTCAGATTATAGATCATCCAGATATGAGTCATGATAAGGTACACAACTGAAAGCTACTATGATATGGATCAATGATTGGATGTTTTATCGATACGGTTTGATTTGGTTTTTTTGTTTTTGCATGATTGGCTTCGATGTCATTATCTCACTATTTTGGTAAAACTTGAAAGTTGATTGCCCCTAGTATGCCCATGTTTGCCCTTGGTATTGACACAACTTGCTGAAATGAATATGTAAAATAATCAAGCCATGGTAAGACGTTATCACTCGAGCTAAATGATGATAGCATGGTGCTGGTGTGGCCTTAAGATGATGAAAAAGATACTTGAAAACAAAGGTTGAAAAGTTAAATGCAGAATATGAACTAATAGATGGAGAGCCTCAAATAGCGTCTATTTGCCAGATTTTCACTATTTGTTTTTATTGCATTTTTCATGTCAATAGACTGCCTGTCGCTAGGTTTTCACCCTATGACGGTTTTTCAGGGACTTTTTTATTTTCAATGACCGGGACTTTTTTCTGAATTTTTTATTAATTTTCAGGACTTTCCTGGATTTTTTGTGTTCAATACTAGGACTTTTCTGTTGATTTTTTTTTTTGTATTTTCTATTCAGGACCTATTCTGATTTTTGTGTTCTTTGGGACTTTTCTGGGATTTTTTAATGTTCTTAGTTTTCTGATCGTTTTTTTTTCAATGTTTAAGGACTTTTTCTGATTTTTGTATTTCTTCAGGACTTCTTCTGATTTTTTTGTATTTCTTCAGGACTTTTTCTAATTTTTTTGTATTTCTTCAGGACTTTTTCTGATTTTTTTTTTGTATTTCTTGAGGACTTCTGATTTTTTTGTATTTCTACTTTAGACATAATACTTTTTAAGGTGCATTCTGTTGATAGGTTCGTCAAACAAGTCCCCTTTTGGCGTCGATAATTTGTAGGCTCCTGAACCGTAGATTGCGATAACCATGTAAGGACCTAGCCAATTTGGTTCAAACTTTCCTTTTTTCTCTCTGTTTTGTTGATTGTGTGGGTTTTCTTTTAGAACAAGATCACCCACTTGAAAGGTGTGTGGCTTTACTTTGTGATTATAGCTGCAAGACATCATCTGTTGATATGCTTTTAAATGGTCTACTACTCGTTGCCTCTTTTCATCTAGGAGTTCCAGTTCTTGGAGTCAGGAAACTCTGTATTCATCATCCATTGTAAGACCTTTCAATGATACTCTGAGTGAGGGAATCTCAACTTCTAAAGGTAGTATGGCCTCTGCTCCATAGACAAGAGCAAATGGAGGTTCTCCTGTTGGCGTACAAATACTGGTTCTGTAGGCCCATAAGGCAGGATTGAGTTGAACATGCCAATCCTTCCCTGAGTCGTTCACAGTCTTCTTCAAAAAATTTAATATTGTTTTATTTGGGGCCTCTGCTTGGCCATTCCCTTGTGGATAGTAAGGTGTTGAATATCTATGTTGAATGTGAAATCTCTCACAAAGTTCATCAACATCCTGATTTTTGAACAGACGTCCATTATCTATAATAATGGAGTTGGGAATGCCATACCGACAAATAATATAGTTGAGTATGAATGATGATATTTGTTTTCCGGTAACTTCAATAAGAGGGACTACCTCAATCCACTTGGTAAAATATTTTGTAGTTGTGATGATGAACTTATTTCCGTTCGATAAAGAAGGATGAATCTTGCCCACTAGATCTAACCCCCATTGAGAAAATGGCCAGGTTGGCGTGAATGGTTGAAGTTCCTATGTAGGAGCATGAATGAGATTCCCATGAATCTGACATTTTGAGCATGTTTTCAAAAAAAGCGAATGATTCCCTCTCCATTGTAGGCTAGTAGTAACCCATTCTAATCAATTTCTTGGATAAGGTCAGTCCACTCGAATGAGTACCACAAATGCCACCATGAACTTTTTGTAAAGCTTTGTCAAATTCCTCATGTTCAAGACATCGAAGTAGAGTACTATCAAGACCACGGCGTTAAATGGTGTTAGCGATAAGAGTGTAGCGAGCAGATTGGCGGATAAAATTGCATTTTTGGTTACGGGATAAATCAGGTGGCAAGATATCATCTTTGAGGTAGGCATAAATTTTTCCGTACCAAGGTGAATTAGATCCGACCAAATGGCAAATGATTTGACTCTCAAGGGTATCACAAGCAGGTGTAAATGATTGTTCCACCAAAAATTCATAACGAGTCTGAGTTTTTGGGAGTTGTAACAATGATGCAATCATAGCCATGGCATCAGCTGCCTTGTTATCAAGCCTTGGAATTTGTGTGAATTTGATGTCTACAAAGTACTTCTTGAAGTCATCAACCATCTTTTTATATGGTAACAATTTGTCATCTTTGGTTTGATAATCGTCATTGATCTGATAAATGACTAGCTGTGAGACGCCATATACTTGTAGTTTTGTAATCCTCCATTCCAGCGCTATTTTAAGCCTAGTGATCAATGCTTCATATTCGGCTATGTTGTTGGTGCATGGAAACATCAGCCTATATGATCAAGGAACAGTGTGTCCTTGAGGGGTGACGAAAAGTATGTCTGCCCCTGATCCATGTTGAGTGAAAGAACCATCAAAATATAAAGACCATGGTTGTTTATATTCTGGAGCAAAAACATCAGCATCTAGAAATTCAATGTGCAGGGGATGGTCTTCTTGCAATGGTGCTTTAGCTAGTTGATCTACGATAACTTGTCCTTTGATTTCCTTACGGTCAACATAATGTATGTCAAATTCACTCAAAATCATTACCCACTTTGCTAACCTTCCTGTCAATGATGCTTTGCTTAACAAATACTTGAGTGGATCAATCTTTGAAACCAGATTGATTGTATGAGTTAACATGTAATGCTAAAATTTCTGTGAAGCAACGACTACTGCTAGATAGGCCTTCTTGATAGAAGTGTAGTTGAGCTCATGACTTGTTAGTGTTCTGCTGATGTAGTAAATTGCATGTTCTTTTCCTATAGAGTCTTCTTGCGCTAGCAGTGCCCCCAGGGATGTCTATGTTGTGACAATGTATAAGATTAGGGGTTTGTCTAGATTTGGTGGTATGAGAACTAGTGGAGTCATTAAATACTATTTGATTTGTTGAAACGCCAATTCACATTTGTCATCCCACTTGAAAGGAACATTCTTATGCAGTAGATGTGTGAAAGGTAAACTTTTGTCGGCCAATTGTGCAATGAACCTTTGTATAGATTGAAGTCATCCTTGCAATGATCTTAATTGATTGATGTTCCTTGGTGGAGGCATTTCCATAATTTCCTGTACTTTCGTAGGATCTACTTCAATTCCTTTTTCCGAAACAATGTACCCCAAGAGTTTTCCAGATTTGACCCCAAAAACACATTTCTTATGGTTGAGACGAACTTTGAATTTCTCTAATCTTGCAAATATTTTGGATAATATTTCAAGATGTCCTTCTCTGGTGTATGATTTTGCCAATATGTCATCTACATAATCTTCCATGAAGATATGAATCATGTCATGAAATATTGTAGTCATGGCTCTTTGGTAGGTAGCCCCAGCATTCTTTAGACCAAAAGGCATGACGTTCCAACAATAAGTTCCCCATGGACATGTGAAAGTTGTTTTCTCCTGGTCTTCAGGTGCAATCTTGATTTGGTTGTAGCCAGAAAAACCATCCATTAATGAATACATGGCATGGCCAACTGTCATATCAACTATGGTGTCGATGTTTGGCAGTGGGAAGTCATCCTTAGGACATGCTTTATTAAGATCTCTGAAATTTGTGCATATTCTCACAGTTTTATCTGGTTTGGATACAAGAACAATGTTGGAGATCCATTCTGCATAGTCGATTGGTTTTATGAAGCCCACATCAAGGAGTTTTCTCAGTTCTTCCTTAACCAATAATGCAACATGAGGGTGCATCTTTCTTAGTTTTTGTTTCACCGGCTTGGCCCCTAGTTTGATAGACAAGTGATGCATGATAAGATCAGGATCAAGACTAGGCATGTTAGCGTAAGACCATGCAAAATTTACTTGATTTGCTTTCAGAAATTCCATGAACTCTGGTATTTCTTTCTTTGTCATTGATGCAGCTAACTGTAAAAATTTTGGTTTGTCGGAAGTCTCAAGAGTGACAGCATTTGTGGGCTCAATCAAAATAGGCGATCGCTCATGGTAGTGCTTCAGGAGAGTATCAAGATTCCCATCGTCTGGTGCCTCAAAGAGGTTTTCACCATCTGATACGCTCTTTATTTTATCTTTTGTTTGATCTAATACTACCAGATTCTAGTTTTCACCATTAGATCTTTCTTTTTTGTTTTTACTTTTGCAGCTAGGAGGCTTGACACTCTCCTGATCAAAAACTCTATGTTGAAAATCATTGGTGGAACAATCATTTATATCCTCTACAGAAAGGAAGTTTATGATAGCTTCATCACTTGGAAACATAGGTATATTGATAGGTTTAGTTCAATCCCAATCAATGAGATCAGGATAAATTAAAGATAGCAGATCATCAAGTTGTGTGAAATTGGCTATGGTTATAGTCATAACCGAGTGGTCCGTAGGATCCGAGGTATGAGGTGGGTCAATGATGATATTGTCCTCATGATAGTCTTGTTCGTTTAGATCCGACTCAGCATCACTAGAATCATGGTGACTCTGTAGTTCGAATTCGCGTGTTTGGGTCCCTAAACCTTGACCTTCAATTAGAGTTGGGGCATACTAGTGTATTACATCAACCTCTTTGTCCCTCCAGAACTCATTATTGTAAATGGTGTCCCATTCATATTCAGTAGAGTCTGTGTCAGAATTGTTCTCCAAGAAGTTCTGAACTGTTGTCAAACATGCTTCTCATGAATCTGAGCCTTCTTGCAATGTGAAGACAATGCCATGTAGTTGTCTGGATGTGCTTTCTTTGGAGTGAGTATCATAACCCAATCCAGTTTTCTCTTTTGCAGCGAGTTCGCGAAGGTGAATAGGTTCAACTACTCCTTTCCTTTTTCCGATAGGACCTTTATCATAGCCCATCTTCTGCATGATTGAATACCCTTTTCCATATTTGTCTGTGGGTAATTTGACATTAAAGACTGCTTCATCTTCATCTTTATAGAGCCAGTTTAGAATTTCTATATCCTCAGGATTTTCCATGGGGAATTTTTCTTTGATGAATTGTCCATTAAATTTTGTGATTGACTCTATTGGTGGTTGCTTTGATGTTGATGCTGCTGATATTTGATGTTCCCTGATATATGGTTGTCCATGTGATCGAGGTGATGTAGGTAAATGGGCAAGACAAAGAGAGTATTCTCCAACTCCATGATCCTTGAATTTCATTTTTTTGTCAAAACTATTGGTCAATTGACTGATTTGTGTGTCAATCTTTATAGAAGTCCTAGCATGAGCTTCTCGATTGTTAGGGACCAGAGTATCTTGATTGGCTTTTATGTTTGCACAAGTTTGAATATTGGAATTATCAACTGGTATCATGATTTCTTGTCCATCATAAGGAAACTTAAGACATTGATGATAGGTTAATGGGACATCTTGCATTTCATGGATCCAAGGATGACCCAACAAGATGTTATATGCAAGATCACGGTCCAGTACTTGACATAAAGTATTCTTTATAACAGGGCCCACTCTGATTGGAAGCATGATTAGACCCTTGGATGCTCTTTCTTCATCATCATAAGCTTTTATGGTAATCTTTCTTTAGAAATCAATGGAGTCCTCAGAAAATCCTAAAGCCTTAACCAGCTTCATGGTATAGATGTTCAAACTAGCACCTCCATCTATTAGAACTCGTCTGATACGAAACTTGTGAACCATAACTTCTAAGTACAATGATGAATTATGAGGATGAGTTATGGAAACATCATCCTTTTCAAAGAATGAAAGGCAAGTGGGTGAGGACAAGTGTCCTACCATGGCTTGAAATTGGTTAACATCCAAGCCAGTAGATACATTAGTTTCAACGAGGGTTTTTTTGAGAATTTCCTTATGGGCTGGGGAAATCTTCAATAGTTCCAGAATAGAAATTTGCGCGGGGGTTTTCCAAAGTTGATTGACCAAATCATATTGATGTTGAAGTGGAGGTTCAGTGGATTTTGAAGAGGCTCCCTTTAAGACAACTTTAGCTTGCGCTCTTGTTGTTGCGTTTAATTCTCTATATTCCACCTTCTTGTTGACTTTAATGACATTTACCCGATCGTCGTCTGTGTAGAGATGATTGATTATACGATCATCATTGATATGATTCAAATTTTTTTCAGAAGACTCACCCTTTTGATAGTTGGGCAAAGGGTTGCAAAATGCTTGGTGGTCTGCGTTGGATTGTTGATGTCCTTCTATTGTAATGATGTCATTGTCGATTAAGTCTTGAATGGTATTCTTCAAGGCTTGGCAGTTATTTGTGCGATGACCTTTGCACCGATGATAATCACAATAGTATGCCTCATTCCATGATGGAAGCTTTACACTGGGTTCATAGTTTTGTTGAGGTGGCAAAGTAATGACATTTTTGGCCATCAACTCTTTGAATGCAGATTCTAAAGATTGACCCAATGAAGTGAAAGTTCTTCTATTAGAGAAGAATGAAAATCTTTGTGGATTTGTATTCGAGGTGTTCCCTAAGGAATTGTGATTGTTATTGGTTCGTCGATAACCTTGGTTGTTGGAAGTCCCTTGATTGGGAGTAGAAGTGTTGATTTATATTGTTCACCAGTTATTTTGTGATGATTTAATCGAGTTGACATTATTTATTTGTGAATGTTTGGGCGGTCTTGAGGAAAAATGGCAGTGAGGCATGAAGATTCGAGGAATCAACAACACCATCATTCACCATATTTTTGTTGCGAGTCCAGAATTTGGACTTGTCCTGATTATTGTGATGGTTCGATGAGCTAGGATTGTCTTTGTCATGTTTTATTATTCCTCTTTTGATCAAAGCATTTTCAATGGTTATGGCATCTTCAATCATTTTCTCAAAAGAAGGAGGACAATGTAAGTTCAAATGATAGCTCATTTCTGAATTTAAACTGTTAATGAAGGTAACCATCTTTTCCTTTTCAGGAACAGGATGTGGATATCTGGCAAACATTCTTCTCCATCTCTAAAGAAATGTAATGAAAGATTCACCAGGTTTTTGTGCAACTTTGCAAAGATCTATCATGGTGATCTGGTGTTGTATGTTGTAGGCATATTGTGATATGAATAAGTTGATTAATTCTTCAAATGTCCTTACGGGAGGTGTAATCTTAGATAGCCATTCCATAGAGTGAACTCCAAGGCTCCTAGGAAACAATCGCATCAAGTAAGTGTCTTCGTGGGCGAATTCCAATGTCATGTTTCAGAAGTCTCTAACATGATCGATTGGATCTGATTTCCCATTATAGCGATCAAATTTTGGCATTTCACAATTCTTGGGAAAAGGAATCATGTTAAGACTTCGATCAAAAGGATAAGGACAAATGTCCTCTAGAGTATATTTCTTTGTGGTTGTTCCCCCTTGTAGTTCTTTAATTTGTCCTTGTAGTGCCTTAATTTGTTGGGTCAAAGCACTAAGATCAGAAAGGGGTGTTTCTTTAGGTTTATTTTTCAAATTTTCAGTATTAAAGTCATGAGGCAATTTAGCTCCTTGGTTAGCTAGATAGAGAAAATATTTTTCTTTATCTCGTTGCAAGATATTTTCTATGGCTTTATGAAATTTTGGATCTTGCTCAGCCTCTCTAAGACATTCTTCATCTTGTTCCTCATCACTATCCACATGGATTTTATCTTTGTAGTTATGAAATGGATTTTCTTCTCTGTTGTCCATGTTGTTGTTGAAAAGTGGATTTTGATTTATGCTGAAAAGAGGATTACTGCTTTCTCCTTCTTCTTGAGTGTTTTGAATATGACTTTCTTTTTGGATTATATCCTTCAATTTATTGTGTTGAGATCTTGTGGAGATAGGCATATGATTTCAAAAATTTCCTCTGGACTTAGATCACAGTTTTTGACAAGTGCAATGGGAATGATGTTTTGATCTGATAAGATGTGGAATCTTATGATATGATCAAGGATGCTCCTAATTTTTTTGATTGTGGCTTCCAATGATGAAGGATGTCAGAATCATGTTGGGAAAGTTGAACCAAAAATTAGAAAGCTTTTTTGAAAATTGCACTCTAAAAGATTTTGATCTTCATTTTTAAAGAAATTCTTTCAAGATCTTTGAAGAATATGACTGGGGTGTGAAGGATATTCAATAGCAGGTTGTGGTATGTTATCGAACTCAAGAGGTTGGTTATGATTATGTCGTTGTGATAGAGTTAATCTCTGATAATAAGCTCGAGAATCTAAAGGATCTACAACATACTCATCAGTGAATCCCCTAACAAAGTTTTGATATCTATGAAGAAATCCACGGAAATGAAGCAACACGTGTTGACTTTTGTATAAATTTTTTCTCTTTTGCAATGTTTTCTTGTATCCTAATGTTTTCTTGGGTTTTTTGATCCTTTTGGACACTGATTTCTTGGGAAATTTTGTTGATTCCCAATCTCTAAGCATGGGAAAAGTATTGGGAATGTTATTGGACCAATGGTATGAAATTTTTTTAAGTGATTTCAGTTGTTGTTCTTCATGTTCATTTCAGATGATCTTTTATCTGATTTAATGTGATGGAAGTCACAACAAACATTTTGAAAAACAGTTGTTTTAAAGGCCCTACACTAACATGAAGTGTTTGATCAAGAAAATGTTTTCAACAAATTTTTTCACAAGTTTTGCACATGAAAGACAATTCAAACAGACTCACTTTTAATGCTCAAGTAGGTCATTCTAGTAATCAACAACCCACATCTTAGAACTGTGTCGACTCACACAACCGTGTCACCCCCAAAGGGACGCCCGTGTTTTTGTCTTTTCTAGGCGCATACTCAGAGTTACGGAAGTGGATACCGCATCCCCTGAGCAAATGGTCCTTGGCAGTTATATGGTGAGTGTCTTGGGGGCATATTCTTCCCTCCCCTTGCACTGTAATTATTAGAATGTTTAGAAACTGACTTCAGTTGGCCACTACACTAGGTTCATAGTAAGGATTTATGTTCAATGCAGCAATAATAAACTCCCTCAGGAGACCTCCCAACCTTTAGAACAAAGGTTTTGGGGATGGTTATCTTGCACACTACCGGCAAAAGAGGGTTTCCCCAGATTTGCTTTAAATTTTATAGTGGGGTGGAATAGCCTGGCTTTGGCTTGAACCCACTTGAGTCATTCCCGTAGGGTGAGTACTTTTTCCCACTACGGCAGGCTCTCTAAAGGATGTAATTAAAGCAGTAAAATTCATGAAATTGAAAAGGAAAGTCTAGTATTCTGATCACCCAGTTAAGGGAAAAGCATAGACCTATTGCCACAGACAAAGCAAACAAATGTTCATTTTAAAACCCAAATCACAATGATCTCATCTAAGTGAAGATATTGCTTCACAAAAACAAGTTATTCAATTTTAATTGCAAGATCATTGTGTGGTGACTATCCTAGATTGCTTCTTTTTATCCAGATGTGTCTACCCTAGGATTGTTTCATTTTAAAATCTAGAAAAAGAAAAAGAATTCTGTCTGTGGAAGGCGTTAGACTCAGAATTCTGTATTTTTCTTACAATCCATATTCGCCATAACAAAAGGTATATGCACCAGAACATAAGGTATATGCGCCAGAATAGAAGGTATATGCACCACAGGAAATATTTTATATGCGCTAAAATAGTTACTATATGCGCCAAAGGAAAAATTCTATATGCGCTAAAATAGTTACTATATGCGCTGAAATAGTTACTATATGCGCTAGAACAGTTACTATATGCGCTCCAGAATCCTGCAAAATAAAAGATTCAAAAACCCCGTATGTGCCGCAGAAAATGTCGAATGCACTCAAACGCCAAATTTTTTCAAAAGTTAACTCCAGAACGCGGAAACTGTCAAAAAAAACCTGCAGAGAATGTTAAATTCATGGGTTCGAGCCCCACAGTGGGCGCAATTTTATGTGTGTGAAAAATGTATCAATCTAAATGAAATTCAAACACATATCAATAAGACATTAAATCAAGAAAACTGAAAAAGAAAACATAATAAGCAAACTGTGACTGCAGCTTCCCTGAAATTGTCTTATCTCTCTCTAACTCCAGTGTTTTGTTGTTT
>VDFB02177534.1:0-21841 GCA_007258455.2 Sequoia sempervirens | reverse complement strand
AGCATAGTTTGTTAGCATAGCATAGTTTGGAGGAGAAGGAAAGTTTTCCTTTGAGAACTTTGTAAGAAGTTGTTGTGAAAACTATCATAATAAAAAGAGCTTTCATTGATGGTGAATTCGTCTTTTGTTATGAGCAGCTAGCAAGATTTCTTCACCCCTTCTACTTCAAGTAGTTTTGATTAGAATAATTTTCATTTTCATGCAAGTAGATGTTAATTGTGGATTGTGGTGTTTGATCAAGGCAGGTTTGTTTTAATCCATACCACTAGTAGCTTGTTGACGACAAGTTCGCCTTGTGTGGTCAACTGGAAAAATTTATAAACTTAACTTTGGTTATGATTCACGTCTTGGCATGCGTCGTCTTGATGGTGTCTTTATGCTGAATTGTAACTTGAAAATTTCTTGCCGCTCCCTTGAAGATTGCACCGACCTTGTGTAAGTTGTCCAACGTGAGGCGAAGTAGAGTCTGGTTGAAGTCTGCTGAAATTGATCCCACGTCCCGCTAGAACTTAGACTTTCTAAACCCTGCACTCATTTCAATTCAATAAATTTCTGGTTAGTTTTAGGAAGTTTGTACCTTATTGCCAAATCATTCGCATCACTCACAAAAATCCCCTTTCATCATTAACCTGTTGTTAGCTACAAACATTTTGAACAATTGTGTAAGTCCCCTCGTGAAAACAACAAATCACAACGAACCAAATGAGGGTATTCCATTGCATTATCGGAACCTTGGAGTTGAACGTACGATCTCTCTCGCAATCTTAGTGTACAAAATACTTTGATCAAGAGAGAATGGAGTAGCCTTTGGATACCTTGTTCTGCTGATTGGTGCGGTCACAAAAATCACATCAACAATTAGTTCTTCAACAAAGTGTCTCCCATACAACTCTAATAGATCGTCATCAAAGGTGATCATGTGTATGAAACAAGGATTATTGAGCTTACTAGGGCATGGCATACCTTGTATATAGCTTTGTCCAACGAACAACCTCCTGTGCATATTCTCATAATTGAAATCTTGTTCTTCCAAGGGTTGATCAATGACAATTGATTTACCACTCTTCACAATGGCATAACTCTTATGGCACTTTTCTGAATATTGTTGGTGATCCTCAACAATCACTGGTGCATTGTCGACACCCCCTCCTAGTTCTTCTTTAGGAACATGTTCCATATGCAACGGTTGCTCTATCACGTCTTCATTAATGTTTTACTATTCTTCCTCTTCATTTCTTTTCCTCATTAGTACCTATCAAAAGGTTTTGTGTCCTTGATAGCCTCAAGTTCACCCAAGTACTCATCAAAGATGTTGATAATCTCCTCATTTATGGGTATAGCCATTCCCGCCATTCTTACATATTCTTGGTATGACAGAATATCTTTATACTTTTGATACTTTCCATACCATCGGGCAATTTTGGAGACCATAATTTCATCATTTTCTTCCTCCCCACTCATGTTTCCATGGTATAACTACATTTGCACAATCGGATCCACAGGTTGGCAAGATTGCTACTCTGATACCACTATAAGATACCAAGCTCAAACTCCACACAAAAATCGATTGTAGGGATTAATTTGCACTCATATCTCGATACCAAACCCAATGGCAAAGGCAAATCATAGTGAGGTAACTAGAAATGCAAATGCTTAGATCTTATGCCAGTCAATCGATAGATTCCAATAATGAATATATATATATATATATATATGCACCACAAACAATGAATGATAACGTAGGTTGAACTTAACTTAGATTCCAAACACAAACACCACTGAGGATGCCCAACCAGGATTATGCACAGAACAATAAACAATAACACGCGATAATGGATTGGTAACATAGGTGAATAAGATTGGATTCTTATAGCAATTATGATTAGTGTACAAGTGATTAAACTCAGATCAAGTTAGGATTCACATCATACATTGTAGCAACTCTAACACAAAAAACTACTTACCTCCAATATAATGATGGATGCCTAGGTTCATGTGCCAGGTAACAATTGAACTATTTTGAGTGGATTGCGGGTACTAGTTGCAGGGAGATTTATAGATCGGTTGCCAACATGGATTCGATTCTAGGGTTGAGAGAGTTGGGCTTGCGAGATGAGAACACCTGGATGTTTCAGGTGGAAGTTGTGATATGTCGCCTGCACTCGAGTGTCTATGGACTTGAATATGTATTCTCGGAAGCTGGTTTAGGAGCACTATAGTTTTTGGGATCAAAATTTGGAGATGGCGAGTGTGTCGACCGGTGTCCATGTGAAGATTTTGGCGCCCAAGAGTGGCACCTCACTATTTTTTATTATTGAGTGATGGTTGGTTGCTACAATTCCAATTCTAAGTCGCTTGCACTTGTTCTCATTGTGTGTGGTGGTATATGGATGATACAGAGCTTAAGACCTGTGAATATGCCACTTAATTTCCAATACACGACACCCCTGTCAATCTTGTTAGTGCAATAATATGCGAATGGGTATGCTTTGTCGAATCGTGACTCCCAATATGTCTAGATTCGCTGATGATGCAAGTCACTACTTTAGGCGCCATAGATGAGAGTGTAGGTGCAGTAAATAAATCCCTAAAGTTGTATGTTGCTCTCTCACGATGGTTGTTCAATGGTTGGCGTGAGCCAAAGGCTCTACCAGGGAAATTGTTGACCAATACCAGCCCGCCTTTGTGATTTGTCCTATGAGAGATTATTCATGAGTTAGATCGCAAGCATAGCAGATAACAAGAAGACTAGACAAGCAAATGCCAAGTGAAGTTTTGTCCCACTTGGGTCTCGAGCCGTAGAGGTTTCCATCTCCTAAGCCACCAAGGAAAATGCTTGTCCAGTTCGTGATGTCATAACCAAACAATTCATGCCAAATATATATGATATCAATAATGCCTTCCAAAATGGGTTGGCTCAAATAGGTCCAGACCTTTATTTAAATTTAAATATTATTTTTAAAAAAATTAAATTTATTATTATTTAATATTTTATTTTAAAATATTTGAATTTAGCGTTTAAAATCGCTTTTTCCCACCTGACTGAAATTAGGTCTCAATCGGGGACATGACACAATTGCAAATCTTTAATACCTAGAAAGATTTCTAAAGAGTATAAAAACTAGAAAGAAAAGTGTCTAAAGAGGAAATAGTGAAAGCATTTAAGGAATTAAATGATGACAAATCTCCAAGGGCAGATGGCTTAACAATATAATTTTATAAAAAACAAAGCATTGATTGGGTTAGTGAGGATTTATTGTAGCTATACATTGAAGTTATTGATAGAGGCTCCTTATGAAGTAATATCAACAAAGGTATAATCAAATTGTTGCCAAAAAATAGTGACAAATCGCTAATAAAAAAATGGAGACTTATTACCCTACTCAATGTTTCTTATAAGATCTTAGCAAAAATCTTGTCACTAAGATTGATAGGCATCCTTCCCTTGTTTATAAGAAGCATTCAAACTGGCTTTATTAAAGGAGAATATATTTTAGAAAACCTTATAACTAGTTGGGAAGCCATGGAATGGGCAAGGTGCTTCAATCAAAATATTGTAATTTTCTCACTAGACTTTAAAAAGGCCTATGATAGAGTCAAATGACCTTTTCTAATGATGACATTAGAAGCCTTCAGATTCCCAAAAGGCTTTTATCAGATGGTTGGAATTTTAATGATGTTGCACAAGTGAAGATAAATAACTCATTCTCAGAACAATTCTCCTTACAATGATCCATAAGGCAGGGGTTCCCACTAACACCTATGTTGTTTGTAATTGTATCTGATGCAATATTTTATCTCCTGAGAGACACAACTTGGAGCCCCAAGGTAAAATGACTTTCCCTCCCCATTGATGAGGAACTTTTAAGCATTCAGTTTGTGGATGACACGGCCATATTTGTTAAGCTAGAAGAAGATAAATTTAATAATCTATTGCAAAAACTAAACCTGTTTTGTGTAGCATCTGGAGCAAAACTATCAGTGGAAAAATTCATAATCTTAAGCTGGGAGAACTCCCACCCCTGAGTGGTTTACAAAATATAATTTTCAATGGGGAGGACCGAATAAACAAGTTAGATACTTGGGTTGGGTATTCCCTTTGTTGTGAACCCAAGTCCAAAAAATATGTGGGAGTGGATAAAAGATAAAATTGAAAGGAAATTAAATAATTGGAATAAACAATATCTATCTTTGGTAGGAAGAACTCAAGTTTGTCAAAAAATTCTTTCATCCTATAATATATGTTACTCTTCTATGTGGTTATTCTATAACTATCAAATAAATGAAATTAAAAAAAAAAATCAGACATTTTCTATGATCTAATGGTAAAGGAAAAAGAAAGAAGCATGTTCTAAAATGGGAATGGTGTTGTCTAAATAAATCTAAAGGAGGAATATGATTGAAAAATTTACAAAAAAAAGGTCTTGCCGTCAAATGGATCCTTAAAGCATTTAAAGGATAAAAACCCTAGGAAATACTAGTAAAAAATAACATTCAACTAGTTGTACTAAGACAAGCTAAAACACAGAAGTGCATTCCATTTTGTGACTTGTTGTTTGGCATATTTTATGTTTCCCCTACTAGGTCTAATGTATTCAAAAGTTTATGGAAAGTTTGGAAGCAAATTAGAAACTTAGTCATTAATAGCGATAATCTAGAAAATAGCTGAATATGTCCATTCAGTTCTATTTGGTGGAACTTATCTTGCAAAGGTAAGTACCTTGCACTACTACAAGGTTGTTCAACAAAAGCTTGGTATAAGAAAGGAATAATATGTTTCAATGACATATTGTGTAATGACAAATTGAAATCTTGGGCCTCCCTTAGTATAGAGCTTGATCTACCTTCATATCACTAGAGGACATACTCTATAATGAGAGAAGAATGCAAATTGTACCAATTTACAACACTAAATGAATCAAACAATGAAATTCTTAACAAATTCAAATGGGTAGATGAAATAGAACTACAAAAAGTGAATCCCAAACTAATTTATAAGTCATTAAATCGAAACTTGGACATAACCAAGCACCTAAACAAATAATGAAATTTGGAAACTTTTGATAGACCTTGGTCTAAGATTTTTAAATTTATTTGGTCAAATGTTTTAGAATAAAAAAAAGTATATTTCAAATGGCTGTTTGTTTTACAAGAATTACCTTATTCTATTTTCACATGTTTTTTGATTGTTTTTATGCTGAAGAAATTTGGAACATATTATGTGGTGACTTGGGGGTTGGGGAGATGTGGGAATGGTTCAATGGGAGGAGAGTCTATCTAGTTTTATAGAAGGTTTAAGTAATTCATATAATTTGTTATGGCTTTTATTAACTACTAAAATCCTATGGTTTTTGTGGAAAGCAAGGAATGAGGAATGGTTCCAAGGAAAAAAGAGGGTGCTTATTGAGGCTAATAGAAGACTCATATTTCATAACATTTTTGTGCAGGTAACAATCACGATGGAGATATCAAAGGAGAAGTTTGTCAACCTGCTAAAGACGGAAGTCAACAAAGAGGAAATCAAGTGTGCAAGACATTGGCCCTTCAATAAATCTGATAACATTCCTTAACTAAAGGGATACTTGGAATTCCAGAAAAAAGTATAATAAAATGTATAAATTGGAAACACTGCAAAGGGACTTGGGCTACAAGACAGGTCCAAATTCCATGATATGATCTTCTTAGATCAAAACCATATTGTTTTTGTAATCATATATGATAGCTTTATAGCATGATATGATCTAAATAGATAAAGAACAAGATTGTATTCCTAAAATTTTGATAAACTAATTGCAATATGTAAAAAATGTACTATTCAAATTTAGAATATTTATTTTATATTCAAAAATATTTAATCCATCAAAATTCACTTGTACCATAAGTTTAAACATTATTATAAATATTGAAAATAAATAAAGATTGTTCACACAATATAAATAAAGTATTCTATAATTTATATGTATAATTAAATTGAATAATACAGTACTCTTTATGGGTTCAGATTATTTTAAATTATATTGATCATTACAGGGGATTTATTTTATGGGCCTTAATAAAAAAGGAAAGATACAATTTTCTACATTACATGAAACATTAAGAATTACCATTTTAAGAGCCAGAGTTATGTCCATAATCCAGCTTGACACCATACTGTTTTCAACAAGACCAGTAGGCTTGCTTTATAATACCGATCTGAATAATATCTGGACATCAATGTTCAGATTTTGATATTACAACACTTTACAAACATTTTAATAGATTGCTTATTATTATAAATTTACAAAAAACAGTAGTCCTGAAAGCTGACATGCCTCTTTTTACATCCATTTATTAAAAAAAAACAAAAACAAAAAAGGCCTACTATGATTTTAAACAATCCACATCTGCATTCATATAAAGAGTACATCCCATCCTTTTACTGGTATTGAATTATGTCACAGACTTCTTACTTCCTACCAGTCCTCGCGCTTGATTCGCATTAACTTGTCATATATAACCCATGGGAAGCTTATAAAATGTGGGTTGTTCTCATCTTTCCCTTCATAATCTCCAAAGCCCCAATAATCGGGATGATATGTTACATGATACCAGGCAGATGCTTTTGCATACTTATTATCATTGGAGCTGCTTTCCCCATCATCGAACCATGACCTCGCCTCCTTTCTGAGAGCCTTCATTTCTATCATGATGGTTTCTTTCAGATCTCCAAACTTAGAACCACGTAACTTTGACAAACTGAATATATTTCCACTGACTACTTCTGCTTCATACTTTACTCCATAATGATACATTAAAATAGCTAATTTGGAATCATACCAATTCTTGTACATCAATGCTTCATCAAGATAGTTTTCAAACCCCCATACCACCAAATCCTTATCATAAGTTTTTTCTGCAACTTCCCTTGTGAATGAATCTATAAAAAGGGCCTCTGTTGCCACTTTTCTAATAGCCCTATAAAGTTTTCCAATAATTTTCTTTGATTCATACATGGGTTTATCCTCTTTCTCCATGAAATCAGGATATTCTTTTGGAGTTAGAGAAGCAGGAATCTGAGCAGGAATGCCAGTTTTTGGAAAATCAACTGCTGTTGAGAAGAGTTGGGCCAACTCTAGACAAATCTCACTCCGAGCCATGTTGGGCTCCTGATCAGCATACACAGTATGCCTATTAGATATTATTCCCAAAGTGTCATTTAGCATATAATTTGCAAAATATTCTTGAATCTCCTGCATCATGAAAGCGATCTGGATTAGGGACAGTCCAAGATATAGCAGCACAGAATCATCAGTCAGTTAGCACTGTAGAATATATTGACCTTTAGAAACTACCATTTCCTATTTGTACAAATGCTAATAGACTGAGCTGCTGACATTTTAAGGCTCGCGCAGTGTAGCCCTATGAGTTATTATTTTAGAATAATACATGGCTACAATCTTTTTTAAGATTCCACAAGCTCGAGGTAAAGTTACAGAAACACATCTACTAATCAGTTCAACACAAAGACCAGGGCATCACATAAAGGAGTACAAGGGACCCAAGCATGTTTCCATACACTTTCTATCAAAGAGCATGTGCCTGAGATGATGAAAAATTCCTACAACAATCATGTATAAATGACAAATTTGCTTGAAATGTTCAACGCCATAGGAAGTGCATATTAGTTTGGGATTTCAACCTGCAAGTCCACTTGGGTGCACACAGTTAATATCCAACCAATTCACTTAAATTCACTAAGGATAGGCTTCAATTTAGATATCCCAAATGTAAAATATAGATATAATCTGTTATGGATATAAAAACTGGCAGAGCAGGCAAGTGACAGACTGCTAATTCTCTATGTTGTCAAGAACAACACTAGAGAGCATTTCAAGAGTAAGGACTAAAGAGTTGAAAAGGTATTTTGCCTCTCATATCATGTGGCCAAATAGGAATCAGAAGAATTGTGGGAATTGGAGCATTGAGCAGCCAGATTATAGATGCCAGAACCCTTATCATACACTCTATTATAAAGAAATGTATAAGGTTCTTATTGAGGCATCATCTCAAGCAATATTTCAGTAGTATAGAGACTAAATAAAGGATGACACCTTTCACAAAACACACTATAATGATGGAGAGAAAACATAACGCACACAAAAAGAGATAATTCATCTACTAAAACAAAAAAAGACAAGAAGGTGGGTTAGACTACACCAACAGCCTCTTGCTAAAGTGAGCATATTTAAGGGCCGAACCATAAATAAATTGGTCGCCAGTTATTCTAAGCTTTAAATAATATTAACAAATGATAAGAGCAAAAGCACTAATCTGTGAATTCCATTATGGAAAATGTTGAATATAAGTGCCAATAATTTCTAGAAGAAGATATCTCAAATCTACATGTACCAATCATACCTCAATTGTCACCTGATGATCCAATTCTTCTGCTGGCTTAGCCACATAGTCCATTGGCTGGTCCACTTGAGGTGGAATAAGAGACTTGTCCCAGCTTACAAAATATTGGTCGCCATCCAAATCACTTCCAGAACACTCATCTGAATGGGGCCTGCATACTCAAAAAGATGATAACGTAAAGCTCTGGCAAATTTTATCATCTAAAAAATGCTCTCATGTAGAAAAATGAACCGCTTAAAGCATAATGGAAATAGAAGAAAAATGATAGAAGTTTTCAGGAATTTAATCTCTTCCTTCCAGTTCTTTGGGTCAAATGATCTATGCAACAAACAACTTAATGTTTTGAAATTCATAGCATGTACTATGTATATTAAAATTCATGGTATACAATTTTCATGTTGGACTCGAATAAAATCATGTTCATTTGACTGTTTAGGAATGCATAATTTCAAGGTGTAGATAAATAAATTTTTTGAAGGAATTGTATCTTAGGAATCGACAGGGTCCAAGAGGCCATCCAAAAATCAACTCTCAGATAAATATTTTTACATTTACTTCACAACACTTTCAGGGTTCAGATTGATTCTTCACATGAAATTTTTTTCCTTTTCTTTCAAAATCACGTATCTCATATGACATGGGATTTGAGAATGCAAAAGATTTATCCCAGATTCCTAGGTGTCACCTTTCTACGTTCCTTTGTGATCACTATCTATACTCTATGGTTTTGAGCATTTCATATTAAAGTGGTGTCATCATCCATTGCTAGATATTCTAACAGATTCAAAAGAGTGCTCTGTCCTACACATCCAGAAGCATGCTTCACCGGTTCCAGCTAATGCTCCTATCTCTCAGAGCAAAAATTGTAAACTCTGAAAGTACAAATTAGCATTTATGATACTATATTGGTGGAGATTGTCCTCTACCAATTTATTCGAAAGCTTTAAAAAGAGCTACCGCTTAGATTTCAAGCCATACAAAGAGTGAGCATACTGGTCAATGGAACTTATGTGACCATGAACAACTGGATTGAAGTGAGAGCAGACCAAGAGGCTTCTAAAATGATGGATCAAGATGAGAGATTGTAGAGGAACTAAATCCAAATTAAACTGTGATGTTATGCACCAACTGGAAACATCAAATAATTGCTGCTTTCATTAACAGAAACCACTTTAAGGGCATGCAACCTCCAATACAAATCACTTTCAAAGTTTCAAGAAGGCAGGCTTCCCCAAAAATTAAATGTACATCCAACATACTCCATTCTAACTAATTTGACTCATAGTTCGAACACTTTGAATAAGCAAAAATTGAGCAGCCCAAAAATTTGACTAAGTCTCGGGACAAAATAAATTGAAAAAAAAACCATAAATACACCAAATAAACTTGAAACATGTTTGAGATAAAGAATGAATTTAGAGACATATCTGTTTTGATCATAATAACATTACTTAAAATCAGGACTTACTCAGTAAACCAAAAGAATAAATGGAATTCAATTACTTTGACATTAATTGGGAGACTATAAACTGCTGAAATAAAGGGGAAATCTCTGCTTTTCTATCTGGCACATCCCAAAACATTTTTTATGTTTTGCATTTTAAAATCAGAGTGGGGGTCTAGGGACAGCTATGCCCAGCAAAGTCCAGAGGCAAGACCCATCATGTTCCCTGTTGCGATATAGAGTGGGGTTGAGGGGTGGAGTGCCCATCTCCCACACTGCCCCACCCCGACAACCAAGCCCAAATTAGGGCGTTTGAAGCGACAAGGACCTTCATGTTCCATGTCATTTTTCATAATTTATTGTTTTTAACCAATCATTAATATATCTTTTGATCACTTCACAATCAATTCACACCACTCAGAAACTAATAGCTGGAGACAAAAATGACAATAAACAAAAAACTCAGCACATTTTTACAGATCCATAGCAAGTTTTCTAATCATTAAGCGAGTGTTTGCAAAAATCACTTTGTTTTAAAATATCAGAGAGTATCAACGAGAAATTCATGATTTTCCTGCATTGAGTTGGCATGTGAATCCCTACTGAGTTACTTGTCACGCAAGAAAACTCGTGAGTTTGATGAGAACTTACAGAGTTCGTAAACTATTGTCCCACTAATTTTAAAATTGAGGATAGGCATTGTATCATAATAAATGAAAGTGGGATAAATAATAAGAGAAAGCAGGAGAAGAAGAATATCATATATGAGGGTGGGTATATAATACGCTCCACCTCTTCAAGGAGGTGTTGAAGAGATTTGTCATCCTTCCAAGTGGGCACCTTCAGAAGGTAGCTCCTTCCATTTAAAAAGTAGTGTGTGATTATGTGGTAACAAAGCTAGCAATGACAAGTGTCCAAAATACATTTAGGTTCAAGCATGTGCTGTCCTTCCTCATAAGTTCAGGATTTTCTATCTGAATAGGAACATGCCAGCCAACAAATTGCTTCAAGCAAGAAACATAAAATACATTATGGACCCTGGAGGGAGGAAGTTCTAATGCATATCCTACTTCACCAATCTTCTTAAGGATCTTATGAGGACCATAAAATTTGGGTGCCTAACTTGTGGTGTACTTTGTGCTTGAGTGAATATTACTTATAAGGTTGTAGGTGAAGATACATCCAATCTCCTTTCTAAAATTGGTGTTCAATATGTTTTAAATTAGCCTGCTGCTTCATAAAATTTTGAGCCAACCTGAGGTTGTCTAAGGAACTGAACAAAATACTTGATGGTGCTGAAAGTAATCATGAACTTAATGCACCTTAGAAGAATCTGAAAGATAAGTATCAATGCTTGGAGGAAGATAGCCATGTAGAGCCTCAAAGGGAGCCATCTGTCACATCCCCACAAACTTTATACTTTCTTTTTGTGTTAACGGCATAATGTCCCGTCATAATTTGGACTAAGGCAAAAACCCTAACTTTGAAAATGTTTCCGTGCTTGGCATTTGAATGTTGTATGGATTTCAAGAGGGATGCTTTAGATTAGCACTTTAATTGTTCATTATTATAAATTTTGAAAATTATAAAGTAAATGGTTTGTTTTAATTTACAACATGGTTGTATCTATAATTGTATGTTATATTTTTCGAACTAACCAGGTATTGACGTCTTGTGGTGATGTGTGTATGAGATTTGAAATGGTTTTGTAGGTGCTAGGGGTGCAACAAAAGGAAACCTAACAATTTGTTCCAACAATAATCCTTACGCCTCTCAACCTTGCCTTTTGACTAGGAGATCGAGTCGCTCTAGAGAGCTCACTTGACTATGAAATTCCTCGCCAATTGCAAGTAATGTCTCTGACCTATAGTCAATCACTTCACTCTAGAAGGTTGGTCAACTAAACCTCTCACCTTCCCGTAAACATTCTACAAGAGCCAACAATAGTAGGTTGATAGATTTGTAAACTTTGTCAATTGAGTGCAAATACATATGCTGCCACCGAACACCTTTGTTCAATTGATTTTAAGGTGTGGGAAATAAAGAAGAGCGTCATACGAGGATTGCTGACCAACATGACTCCTAAGCGTTCAAACTAGAAACTATGTTATAAATAGATTAAAATAAAAGAAAGAAAATATAAATATAAATGAAAGAGAAATATAACTAAATAAACAAATAAATGAAAAGAAAAAAAAAATGAGTTGGGTCATGGCATTTACACCAACACCCAAGCAAATAGCTAGCTTGAATTAAGAGGGTATATGTGGCTATGCAGAAGAATGGTGCATGTGAAGGAAAAGGGCATCTATGCCATTAAGAGAGCATGGCGTCCCTTCTTTCGTAGGAAAAAATCATAGGTCAAAGGAAATGTATGGTGCATAGTGTAGGAACAAAGCCATATCCACCTTAAAAATCACATCTTGGGCATAGAATGAGGAAAAAGATAGATAAACATGATAGGATGTCAACCAAGTCAAGAAGGGAGTCGCAAGGGCAAGCAATCACCGGGCATGACTGTTGGGAGTTTTTTGGCAATCCATGAGGACCAGAATAAGCATTGAACATGATACTTGTTGGCTCTTACAAACTTTAAAGTGGAAACCATGAGAAGAATCATGTGAGGAAGGAGATAGGAAGTCATAGAGAGGAGTTAAGTGCAACTATTTGGGGCTTATCACTAAGGCCATGAGGTGGTATATGTTTGGAGCTACTTCTTTCTAGGTGGAAAAACTTGTTGCCAATGGCCTAGAGACAATTGAAGCCAAAATCCACCAATTTGGAAGGTTCACTACTTGTGGAAATCTCTCTTGTGCCTATATGACCATTTGGGATTGAGGTTGGACCCCCAGTGTAGCATGGGATGTATTCAAGTCCTCTTCCCAATTGTTTGATGGCATGGTTGACCCCATTGAGATGAGGGTGGATCCCCAATGTAGTATGGGATACACCGAAGTCATCTCTTCCCAATCCTTTCCTTGAGAAACTCTAATCAACTTATGACCTCCCAAGAATGGATTATGATGATTTGATAATGATTGAACAGCTATAGGTTTGCCATAACTCAAAAATCACTGAACCAGCATAACCATGAAGTGGTACAGCCCCTCTAGTGCATGGACATCAGCAAAGTGCAACCCCAAAAATTTGTAGACCCCCTCCAAGATGCTAGGTGCCACCTCTAAGAGTGATGGAGGCTCCAAAAACCAAGTTCTTCTCCTCCTGACTTCAAACACCCCTATCTATGAGCACCTCCAAGAAAGGTATGACCTCCACAAAATTCAAACCTACTTCTCTAGCAGTGTACGGATAGCCAATGGGGGTTAAGACAGCACCAAAATCATTGCAAAACATAAATAATTACCATCCATAATGCCTCCAACAACTGGTACAACTTACAAGGAGAGGTACAGCCTGCATGGATAGTGTGGCCAACAGAGAATGGTACGGCCAGCTTGACAAAGCAAACACACACTTCAAAAACTCAAATGTCTTCATCAACAACAGCAAACAAAAACTCCATAATGAAAGTCAAAACTGAAATCTTCAATCAGCTCCAATGGTAACTCCTAGTTGGAATCACACCAGTCTAGCTAGGGAATATCTTATAATTCCAAAACTAGAAATCTATGAGGAATTTCCTCCTCAAAGATTGTAGAGAACCAAAGCCATTTCAGCAACATACCATTATCTTTCTTCAACATATCCAACAATGAGCCCCAATGCCTCCTTATCTAGAGATTGGGAGGGAAAACTCCAATTTAAAACAATTAATTAGTTTGTCATTTCTATTAAATTCTTTTTAAAAAATAAATAAAACCTTCTTATGTGCAAGACCCTCTTATTCCTCCTAGGCATCCAAATGGGGAATTAAAATACCTTTTGAAAAGATATTACATTTAAGTTAACAAAAATAATAATTAAACATTATAACTTAAGTGAATAATTTAATTATTTCACCCCAAGTTGCAAAAAATTTTTAAACACATCGGAATCCAAATTTGACCATGCCAATATAATACTGAGGCAATAAGAGAATGATAGAAGCCAATTGGTGACTTACTGTAAATAGACATGCTCTCCAATAAGTTTGGAGAACACCCCAAAAGTCAAAAAACACTTCAAAGAGTGTCATTTATATCGATATTGCCCACTGAGCTCATTGCCAATAATAGAAACCTTGTAACTTTGAAATTGTGTCCTCCAAGATGGAGTCCCCTTGCCTTACCAATTAGCCCACAAGAACTCGAGAAATAGGCTAATGGTCTTCAAACTGATTAGGCTTGAGAAGGGGACATTACTGTCCTCCCTCCCTAGAATTGCTTGTCCCTGTTGTACCCAAACCAAATTTTTTGCTTCATCAAGGCATTTTGCATAAAATAGTGTAAACCATGTTAAATGATGAAAAATACAGTTTTTGGGCAATATCAAGCATGGAGTTTTTGTCAATATTTTGTCAGTCAAAGTCAGTTTTATTGAACAGAACCTGAAGCAGAGACTCAGAATGGAGCTTTTCACGATGGAGGAGCGTCTCACGACAGCATTTCATGTTGCACACGGTCATTCCAGTGATCGAAACGGAGTTTTTAATGGTTAATTTATGAAGATTTCTCAGAGGAAAAGCCAAAAGCGCAAGTATAGCCCAAGGGCGCCCAGCTTGTTGAAGGTCAAGATGTTGCTAAAAATGTTCAAGCATCCAGTCAATCTCTTCAGAATTGTTCTGGCTATCTGATAAGCTATCCAGCGAAGCTTTCTGAGACCTACAGCTCCAGCAAACAGCGTCAGAAGTTGAAATCCCTAAAGTTCCAGATGTGAGAATTTTGTCACTTTCAAGCAAAAGCGCGCCTCTAGCCTGAGGGCGCCCATCCTAAAGAGGGGGTAAATCTTGGCATTTCTGATAGCTGATACAGTCAATTTGTTCACAATTAGTCTGCTCATCCAACGAGATATCAAACGTAGTCATCCGAGTTTCAGAACTCCGGCAGCAGTCGTCTAAAGATCAGCTTATAATGGAGTTTTCACGTTTCTGAGCTTCTCCGTTGATTCCCAGTGCAAGTACAGCCCAGGGGCGCTGGTTTAAAGGACCCTTCAAATGCCAAAATTTGCAGATAGAGTCTTCCTGACATCAGTACTACTCTAGCCTAGCTCCACAATGCATCATCCTGCTTGTCGATCCGACGTTCCAGGTGATCGTGGCGGAAGTTCTACCAAGCACGTAATTTTACGGGCGGACCAACAAACGATTTGCAGTGTATTTTCAAAGTCTAGAGGCGCCTAGCCTTTAGGCCTGTCAGATGAGCCCGTTCGCGTTCGAAGTCTTCACGGCTATTGAGCGTAATCATTTTATCTATCCAACGAGCCTAGCCGTCAGCCTTCGGGATTTGGCAGTTGCTCGTACGTGCGAGGTCTTTAGTGTAATACTGCAAAGTGAGGATATTCGGAAAATGGCCAAGTCTGGAGCGGTAATTTTAAATAAAATATGCACTGGAGTTTTTGAGGTCTTAGAAGCAGTTTTCTTGCTTCGTCACCTCCAGAGACTTCTCTTGTGGGCCCTTTTGGCTGTCCGTTAAAACAGATAATGTTCGAATCGGGTCATCCTAACTCCAGATATCAGAGGTCAAAGTAGGGTACTTGGATGAAAGTTCAATTTTCGTCAAAATGACATCAGTGCAACTAAGAGCCAGGGGCGCTTTTACTTTTGAGGCCCTTAATGAACTTTTCAGAGGCTATGCAAAAGGCCATTGGATGCGTATCGCCCCCGTATAACGCTAGCTGAGCTTCGCTGCCGCCAAGAGTTCAATTGCTCGGCCGTTCGCTTGAAGTGTCGGGACAGCTTTAGGGAAAAATAAGAAACCGGAACCCGTGAAATGAATTTAATCAAGGGGTTTCTTAATTTTTCATACAACGATGGATTTTGCAAGTGTCTCTGTGCGTACATTTTCTTCCTTGTTCGGCAGAGGGCTATCCGATGAATTCTTCAAATTTCAGCCCTCAAGATCACTCACTACTGAAATCAAGAGTTGAAGGCTGGGCCGTGGACTTTGTCACAATTTATAAAGTAGGAAGTTAATAAAAAATGGAATATCTTGAGCAAATGGACGCCTATGAACTCAAACAATGACTTTTCGGAATCGGTGAAGTCCAACGGTGAAGCCTAAAGCTTCATTCAATTGTCAACTGGAGTTTCAAATATTTTGCATATTTTAGCATTAAGTGGCGATTTTCTATTTTTGGCGCCTTTGCTATTGCATAATAAATATTTTATTATTATTTATTTTTGAACTTCCAGTCAGTATCAGTGTAACTGAAAGGGGTCCAATCAGAAGGCTTCTATTTTCAGTCGTGAGGTTTTAAATCTTGGCAGCTTTGTCGTGATTGATGCTAATTTCATCTCTTTAAGCATGGCTACCATCTTCATTTATTATTCACAAAGCTAAAGAGAAATCTGTTTTTCTTCAAAGCAAAGGCGTATTTTTAAGCAAAATTCATTTTTCTTCATTCACAAGGCGTATTTTCAAGAGAAATTCGTATTTCTCAAGCAAAGGCGAATTTTAGCAAACCAAAGGCAAATTCTTCATCAACAATCATTGGCGAAGATATCAAAACATTTTATTTGCAGGTACAAGTCAGAATTATCAGCAGACTTCAGACAAGATGGAGATTTTAGCAAGCAAAGCACTAAAACTTCTTTCTTTCCTCGGTTTTAAATTCTCTTTCTATTTCCTCTCGCCTTAAATTCTTTTCGCATGTTTAAAGACTCAAGCGACTTTTTGGAAAACAAATCATCCTGGTTGATTCAGAATAGCTTCCTCGAGAAAACCTAAGGTACGTAATTTTTCGTGAAAATTTACCTAAAGCATCGGGCTTCTCGAGGGCTCTAATTTTCTCTTAACCGAAATTCCTTTGTATGGGAGTCGAGTAGAAGTCAAATTTTCGCAACTGGAGCATTCGGTTGTCTTAGAATCTTCTCTCGACAAAACTTATATCTCAGATTTTCGGGCCAAAAAATAACTCTTCAAAGGCTATTTTAGCCCCGCTTGTGGTATTTTTAGTTTTCCATGTAAAATTGTCAAATATAGCCGCGGTTCACAAATAACAAAAGGAAGTTTTCAGAGTACGCTAATAATACGATCGATTCAAGACCAAATCGGTTCAATTCTACGATTTCATGAAAAGTCGAGGACCGATTTGTATCAAGCTGCAGAAAAGATATTGGCTATCACTTCAGTTATGGAGCCGCCAAAGCTATAAGTCAGTGAAATGCTAGTTTGAGTGTGCGAAGATTGCCAAGATTGCTCAAGTTGCTGACATTCAGATGCTGATGCAATTGACAGCCTCGTTGAGGGGTTGATTGTTCGAGATCACGATCAGTAGACTTCAGTTTCCACCTCTCAGGATAGACATTACACACAGGAGTTAACTTGGTGTTACCCTTCTGTTAACCGGTCGCCCCACCTCATGCATATCTATTCCGAGATTCACCTTAATACTGGAGTTTTATATTTAGGGTTTTTCGCTAATCGATGGTGGGCCTCTGCTAATATGCTTTTCATTGCGACGCATGCTCGACAATAGTCCATTTTAATACGCTCACAACGCTGCAGCTTTCCAAATTGACTGTGATAGTTTACTTCATTAGGTTTAGCAAAGAAATCTTGCATGCATTGCAAGATCAGATGAACTCAAGGTGATTTTAGGGTTACCTACACCTTGATGTATATAAATAAGAGCTTTTGCTCATTTGTAAATAACTTTTGCTTGAGAGAGAAATATATGCTGCGCCTACCTTGCCCTCAATATTGCTCTTTTGGCATTTGTTCATGTGTCTTCGCTATTACGATTAATTGTTATGCCACATAGGGTTTCAAGAGATTGTAATGGTGGATTCTTTCCATAGTTTAGATAAATCTGTTTTGTGCATATTTACCATTGAGGTCAATTGTTATGCCACATAGGGTTTCAAGAGATTGAGATGATAAATCTTTTTTATGTATATTTACCATTGTGATCAATCGTTATGCCACACAGGGTTTCGAGAAATTACGGTGATAAATCTGTTTTGTGAATCTTTATCATTATAATCAAGGGTTATGCCACATAGGGTTTCGTGAGATTGTGGTGATAAAGCTGTTTGTGAAGTCTTTACTATTTCGATCAAGTGTTATGCCAAATAGGGTTTCATAAGATTGTCATGGTAAATTCTTAAATTTGTTTTGTGCCCAATAAACTTGTTTAGATTGAGTCAAGGGATGTTTCACCTTGCTCTCAAGTAGAGAATCTAAACCTGCTTTTATCAGTCCGATAGTCAAACCCTCAAGCCCATTTCTCATGTCATTTTCTTGAGAAACCGATGTGATTTCTAGTAGTTAGTTTAGTTGTAGTTAATGATCTGCTAAAACCAGAAAATCCTTGTACGTAACGCTCTTTTGGTTTTCTTAACCTTGTGCCTCTTCCAGCTGAGAACAAAAAGATAGGACTTAGATTACTTTTCTTTTCCATGCATTCCAGCACAATGAGGGAGCTTCCCCTCCTAATTTGAAGAGCACTCATTGCGTAGTGTACATAGCTGTCCGTACAAACCTGCACTCCAGAGGTGTTAGATTTTACGCCAACAGTCCCCAAGCAGTTGCAAGTTTGGATGTTGTAAAATCTACTCATTCTCCCAAATGGCATCCTCCACTAGTAAGTTCTTCCATTTGACCAAGTACTCTGATGGTCCTCTTTCTCAACGTATGCTCTCTAAAATCAATCACTTCTTCAAGAACAAGCACAAGTTTCCCTTCATCCAAAGGGGGCAACTCATCAAAAGCAATAGCATTGTGTCCAAACACCTTTTTGAAACGTGACACATGGAAGACATTATGCACCTTGCTACTCTTAGGTAGCTCTAACTCATAAACCACTTCTCCAATCCTCTTGGAGATTTTGAACATGCCATAGAAACGTTGTTTCAATTGTTTTGCTCCACTCTTCTTGAGAGTAGACTGTCTATAGGGCTGCAATCTCAAATATACCATAGCTCCAACCTCAAATGCACACTCAACACGATGCTAATTTGCATACAACTTCTGCTGATTTTGGGCATGCTGGAGGTTATCTTTCAAGGATTTCATGATGTCTTGATTCTACCACAATAAATCATTGGCTTGGGGAACTCTACTATCACCAAACAATAAGTCAATGAAGCTAGGAGCCTCATATTCATACAAGGCCATGAATGGAGACATTTTGATTGACATGTGATAGGTAGAATTATAACAGAGTTCACCTAAATGAAGCCATCTAACCCAAGCTTTTTGCTGTCCTGAAACAGTTTCTAAGATACCCTTCCAACCATTTATTGACAATCTCAATTTGCCTATCAATTTGTGGGTGATAACTAATACTTGGAGTGAGTACAGCCCCACTCAATCTGAAAACTACTTGCCAAAACAAGCTTAGGAACTTGATGTCCCTATCACTTACAATATTCTTAGGCAAACCATGCAACTTGAACACTTCTTTAAAATATAAATCAACAACCTCAACTATTGTAAACACCACAAAAATAGCAAAGAAGTGCACAAATTTGGTCAATCTGTCAACAATAACGAAAATGCAATCCTTTCCTTGCACTTTAGGCAAGCCTGTGATGAAATCCATTCAGATACTTTCCCTTTTTTATTGGGAATAGGCAAGGGCTGCAATAAACCAGCTGGATAGGTGTGTTCATTCTTGTTTTGTTGACAAACTTAGCATTCCTTGATATACCCAAGGACTTCATCCTTGAGTCCTTTCCATGCAAAAATTTCCCAAATCTGCTTGTAGGTCTTGAAGAAACCTTGGTGACCAGCCAAGGGAGCATCATGGAAAGTAAAAATATTCTCCTTAAGTCCAGATGTTACATCCTGATTGTATAGCTACTAGGCTATTAGTACTGGATAAGGATTATGTGTTTGTAAAGACAATTTTATGAATGAATAAAGATATGATGCACCTTGTTATCAATATGAGTTTTGTACATTAATGATTGTCTCATTCTTATGTTGTTCAATTGATGTTAATCATGGTGAAAACGTGCATTATGAGGTTAATGTGTGATGTTATATCTTGCGAAGTTTATATATATTGCTATGGTTGTGAGCATTTGATTGCCGTGAGTTTATGACTGTGGATGCAGGTATGTGAACCAGTCCTCCAGGCGGAGGGGAAATATCACTTGGGAGAGGGGCTTGGTCGTTTAACCGGTAATGTTAATCAGTTGAGCATACATACACACATCATGAAGGGTATAGAGGAACCAAGTCAGATAAGTTAGTCTTGATAAGTCATCCATAGGCTTTAGGAGTTTGATTTACTTCTTTGTGCTTTGTGAGTAATGATTGTTTAATGTCAGACTTACTATACTGTGACCCCTTGTATGAATGATGGGATAGATATGTGTTAAAGGTTGAGTGGGTACGTATACACATGTATACATTGTGTACACGTATCTATATGTATAGACATATTGATACATACGTACGTTAAGCAGATGGATATGCTCATACGCATGTGTCGACATGTATATACGCATACATACGTATACACAAGAGTATATATGGTTATACGCATGTATATACGTACACACCCCGCCTAATATCTGTGGTGAAAATAATATTTTAATATTATTGTCTAGGAAATTTACATATATATGTATGTATAAATGTATATATCAATGAAGTAATTATATTTTATGATATATACATAAATACATGTGTAAATATATATATATATATATATATATATATATATAAATATATTAATACTTAATAAAAATACATATATCATAAAATATATAAATATACATTATTAAATATTTAAAGTGAAAATATTTATAAACTTCAAAGTGGAAATATTTGTAAATATTTAAATGAATAAATATTGAACTCAAAAATAATAAAGTTAAAAGATTTAAATCTTTTAACATATGCAAGTTTATTAAAGTGGACTAATAATAGAAGATAGTTGCTAGTCTTGAGCAAAATATGAAACTTCATAAAGTATCGAACTTTTTTATGAATCAAATATTGGATGTAAACATTTGAAAAATAAACAAAACTTAGCTGAGAGTTTTCACGTGAAAATGAAGAAAGCTTCAACGCAGCAAAAATGGAGGAAACTTTCAGCACTGGATAATAGGGAATGCTAGCCAATGTTTTTGTGTTGTAACAAGCTGAGACTTGACAAAATCGCAGCAAAATGAGTCATGTGTTTTTATACGCCTGGCAAAGACATTTTTCCTGTAGGTGGCAATTTTTGAGATTAAAGTTGAAATTTTCTGCTAGTGTTGGCTCCATGAAGGTCGATTCACTCCTTTTTGAGGTGACATAGGGTTTAGTTGCTTGCCAAGTGACATTTGACTAGGTATATGCGCCTTGTTGTCATTCTACATGCCCAAAATGAAGGAAATAGTTGCAATTATGGGCCTATAAATACTTGCCTAGCCATTCATTGTAAAATATTCTTGTGCAATTTGTCTTTTGCAAATTTGAGAGCTTTCTTATCTATTGTCCAAGCTGCTGTGTTGTTTTCTATTGCTGCATTTTACCAATTGTTGAGAGTGTGAGAATTAGAAACTTTTACCAGCTGTTGTTAATAGATTGTGCTAAATCCCTTGTAGAAGAATAAATTAACAACTTCTAATAGAGAAGTGTTAATTAAGAAGAGTGATTTGAAGGAGTCATCTACATTGAAAAAAAGTGATTTTGCAAAGCAGCCATCTTCAATTTGGGAATTTCTGGAAGTTGCTAACAGAACAGTGCTGGGAAAGGAGTTTATTATAACAGGCATGTTATCTATTTAGTAATTCTTGTTTGAATGTTGTTCTCTTTTATTCTTGAGTTTGCTATTTGCAATTAGTATGATTTATGCAAATAGTTCATAGCAAATCAATAATGTTTTGATGAACTTTCATTAAATGCATGAGGAATTTCTTTGTATTTGAAGGGCAAATGAATGCGGGAAACCAATTGCAATTAA
>VDFB02177533.1:0-29276 GCA_007258455.2 Sequoia sempervirens | reverse complement strand
TTACTTGACATATATTTGCATAATCTCAAATTCCTTCAGAGGCTTTTTAAGTATCAATGTATCCTATATAGGTTTTAGAATGATTTCTTTTAATTAAAAAAATAAATAAATGATGTATTTCCCTGTAATTAGATAATGTGGAGATCTCATAAATCTGCCCCAACACACTATCCTCTTTGGCACTATATTCATTACTCCAACTACTAGGATTTTGCATGTGACATCTTTAATATCTTTCATGACCGTGGCTTTTAAATAGATCTCATTGCTTTTAATCTCATGGTAACCTTGAGTTCCATAACTACCTTCAATCTCTCTTCTAAGAATCTAAGGTTCTAAGCTAGATCAAGATAGTATGTATTATAAAGTAAGTCCTCTACTCATTGTTCAAAACCACCACTCACTGCCTTACTTAAAATGTTCCCTCCATAAGCACAATAGCATGTTTTAAAATCATGGTTGCCAGTGATTGACCATTAAGGTCACCACTTTCATCATGAAGATACAATGAGATTTTTGTCTTCAAACTTAAGGCATTATGCAAGATAATATTGTGAATTGTTTGTTGTGTATGATTTGATTTTCTTGCACATTTACTTCTTTGCTAACTTCCTTTAAGACTGGGTATTGCACCCTTAGCTGCAATCTCAAACAACTCACTCACTATCACTTGAAGATTCCTTTCATGAGCATCCTTCTATAAAATCAAACTATGCCCTATAGACTACCTACTTACTACAGGGCACTCATTGTTTCATGGTATTGTAGTTCTTAAGATCCTTCAACCTTATTGACACTACTTCATAGTACACAAGGTATTATTCACTATTCTCCCATCTTTGATGAGTCTCATAACATTGCTCAAACATGCAATCCACTACCTCCATTATACATTAATGGCTAAGAAGAAACATTGAACCTATTATTACCACTGTTACTTCATTTGGACAATCATTCCCCGATTGCATTTTCCTTGTCTAACACTACCAAAAGCATTTGAAAAACCCTTAAGGTCAGCAAGGGGGTAAGGAAACTCACTGTTAAAATCTCCACTTTACTATGCAATGTTTGAGCTTTATTATCTTGTCACTGCTCAACCTCTTTTTGATTGTCACATCTCAAGTGACTGTCATTCTTCTTACCAGATTGCATTCTATAAATGTCACTAAGCTATGTCCTTTTGTTATCAAGGCTACAATCTTTAGATTGCAAGATTTTGTTATAGCTGGCTAAATGTCTCACCTGCATTGCGTGCAAACCTCACTAATCCACCAGAGTTATTGCTTATGTTTCTATGGAGGCTCATTTGTACCCTAATCATGCTCTTACCAATGCTTCTGTTGGTATTAAAAAATAACCTTAAATCTTGGGTCAGAAAATTAGTTGTCTTGACAAAGTTTTGGTATGATCTTTGATTGTATCCTAGAGTGTGTGGGAAGCTTGTGTTTTATCATTAAGGTATGTAAACCTGATCAGGGAAATGTATCCTATATAGCATGGGTCTTGCTTTAATACTTTCCATAATGGTTATTAGCAAATCACATTATTATAGTTTGCGGTAACCCAAGATTGCATTCAAGTATGTAACAAACTTGGTTTGTAGTTTAAGCTATACACTTTTAAGTAACATTCATAAGGTTTAGAAAATATTGATCACTCTCTATAATAGCCCATTAAACATGGATTGTACTTGAATGCACTACATAATTGATATAACACAACCACTCTGCATATCAACCAGAGTTATAGGCTCTTTATTGCAGCAAGAGGTAATCACTCTTCGATCATGCTATAATTACATCCTAACTGTTAAACTTGAGACAACTTGAATGCACCCAATGATGATTGACACCTACATTATACAACCTGAATTAACTACATTATATGAGTGCCTCCATTTCTATCACAACATAGCCACATTAAACTTGGGTCACACATGAATGCATCCTGTATTTGTTATAGCACAATTGTGCCACATGACCAATAGAGTTATGGATCACATAATTAGAGTCACAAGAACTGTTCCTTGGTTGATCTTATGGTGATTCCACACAACAAAATTTGGACATGAAATTCTCAAAACCCTAAACCTCTAAAAATGAAATCTGATGAGATGTTGCTTTAAAATATGATTTTCAAACCTCGAACTACAAATCTAACTTCACAACTAAATTCTGCAAAAAGACAATGACTACCCTCAACCTAGCGATATCTTCTTAAATTTTTTCTCATTCTTCCCAAGAAAATCATCCTTAGTTCTCCACAAACCTGCCTCAAATAGAGAAAAACATTTCGCAATAAATCAGCAAACTCACTTTTCTTTACGTCGGCCACAATTTGATTTTTTTCTTATTTTTCATGTTTGTTGAAATTTCAACAAAACTGATAGTCATCATTTCAATGAAACCCAAGTTCATCAAAATTTCGACGAACGTCGGGGATAAACTTTTAAAAAATTGAAAATTACACATCAAATTTTACAAGCACCCGACGATACATCAAATTATACATATTTCATTGGACATTTTCATCGAATTTTGCAGTCAAATGAGTTAGTGATTCCACTTAGATTAAAAGGGCTGCTAAGATCATCCAATTTGTTTAGGAGATCCCAATGGGTTGTTGGCTCACTAAGGAAGAAGATATCAGAAGAGAATGTGTCAGATTTTTTTATGATCTCCTATCTACTCCATAGGATAGAAGTGATCGAAATGACAAGGATGAGGTTGAATTATTGAATTCAATTCTGGCTATTATTTTTGTACAGGAGAATGAAGATCTTCTAAGACCATTCACATTAGAGGAACTTTAAAAAGTAGTTTTTTCTTTGCCACCAAACAAAGCTCTTGGTTCAAATGATTTTACTGCACTCTTTTTCCAAAATGTTGGGAAATTTTGTGTTTTGATCTATTATGGGCAATTGAAGAATCAAGAAGAACAGGGACTTTTCTCAAACAATTTAATGTAATAAACATAGTTATCATACCCAAACTAAAATAACCAAAAAAATTGTGGAATATAGACCAATATCCTTATGCAACATAATCTATAAAATATTTTCTAAGGAAATTCAATTAAGGTTGCAGCCTATTATACCAAGGATTATTTCTCAAGAGTAGGGGGGTTGTTCCGAGAAGAGAGACATATGAAGGGGCCATTGTAGCCTATGAGACTTTGCATTCAATTTCAGTGAATAAAATTCCTTCTATCATCATCAAATTGGACATGATGAAGGCATATGATAATGTCAAATGGAAATTTTTGAAAAAAGTGTTGCTAAAGTTTGGATTTAGTGCAAGATGGTGCAGATAGATATTAGCATACCTCTTAGGGGCTAAAGTTTCAATCATTCTTAATGGAAATCCCACAAGTTTCTTTAGTGCATCACAAGGATTGCGGCAAGGGGATCCGCTTTCACGATTTTTGTTTATAATCATGGCTAAGGCATTGAGCAGATTTATCATCAAAAAACATTCTCAAGGGTTATGGAAAGGGGTCCAAATTGAAAATATAGATTTATTAGTTACACATTCACTTTTCGTTAATAATACCAATTTATTTGGGAAATCAACACTAGCAGAAGCAAATCAGATCAAAGAGGTCTTAAATAAATATTCACCAGTATGATGTCAAAGGATAAATGCCTCCAAATCAAAAATTTATATCCTCAACACAAGTGACGACATTGAAAAGAAGATAATCAAAATTTTTGGTTTTCAAAAAGCAGCTTTACCATGTTCATATCTAGGAATACCCTTCTTTTTAGGCCCAAATAAAGCACCATATTGGGTGAAAGTAATAGAAAGACTTAAATCAAGGATCTTGGTATGGAAGGCCAGATGGTTGTCTCTTGCAGGGAAAATTTTATTAGTAAAGGTAGTTTTATCCTCAATACCTACTTTTTTTTTGTAGTTCTCAAGGCACCAAAATCTATCATTGTACAAATTGAGAAAGTGATAAGAAGCTTTATTTGGAAAGGAAACATTGATGAATAGAAGAAGGTACCTCTAATATCTCTTGAGGCCATGTCATGTGACAAATATCAAGGTGGAGCAAGTATCCTAAACCTTCAGAAAAGGAATCGAGCATTTGGTGCAAAACTTGCTTGGAAAATGTATGTTAACTCAAAGGCTAAATGGTGTAGAATCCTGCAAGGAAATATTTGGATAGTATGGATCCTTCAAGAATCTTTACTGTTGCTAATCCTCTAAAAGGATCAGCTATATGAAACTTTCTGATCTCATGTAGGAAATTAATTGCTACATACATCTCCTGGGAGGTAAATGATGGTCAAAGTGTCAAATTCTGGATGAATTCTTGGAATGGGAACCCTCCACTACAAAACAATCCTGATCTAGTTCATGTAATGGATATTTTGAAGGAATTATGGGGGGAAAATTGCTAGATTATGTTCAATCAATTGATTCTATAATAGGTAAAGTAATCTGGAAAAGAATAATAGAACCCTCTACAAAAAATAATCTGGAAATTTTGAAGGAATTATGGGGGAAAATTTGCTAGATTGTGTTCAATCAATTGATTCTATAACAGGTAAAGTAATTTGGAAAAGAATAATAGAACAATCCTGATCTAGTTCATGTAATGGAGATTTTGAAGGAAATGAGACCACATTTCTTTGAGGAATTTTTTCAAACAGTTCATTGCCTTGTCTATGCTACCACATTTTTCATACATGTCTACAAAAGCATTTTATCAAATGGTTCACTACCTTGCTGCTATGACTAAAAGCCTAAAAAAGGTGCTTTTGAACAAACTATGAATGCTTGGAAAAAATATATCAAAGCATAATAGTAAGCAATAACATAGACAAGGTAGTGATCTATTTGAAAAAATACCTCAAAGAAATGTAGTCTCATGGTGATGGAATGCCATGACAAATTGATTGTCATGGCATTCCATCACCATGAGACCGCATTTCTTTGAGGCAGTTTTTCAAACAGTTCACTGCCTTGTCTATGCTACCACATTTTTCATACATGTATTCCAAATCATTTTATCAAACAGTTCATTGTCTTGCTGCCATGGCTAAAAGCCTAAAACAAGTGCTTTCGTACAAACTAAGGATGCTTGGAAAAAATCTATCAAAGCATAATAGTTGTAGTGTATAAAAATGTAATCCCTTACATTTTCACACTATGTTTGGGTCCCCTCAACTAAATTGGACTTAATTATGCCTTAATAAGCCCTATTTTACATCTACAAGCCTAATAAATTACATTTTCCAAAGGGGAAACCCAACAACAATTAATGCCAACACATAATACTTTACCTTGAGCAATGTGTGTTAAAGGAATAGAGACCTAGGATCCATTCACCCACGAGCGAATGGGTCCCCCCTAGGCCTTTGAACCCATTTTTAAAACATGTTTTTTGGTGGTATTTTTATGATCCCAAATTCAAATTTTAATGTCAACTTGTAATGTTTAATTTTCAGGAAATTAAGGATGCATACCTATAAATACAAGGTTATTTTATCAAATCAAGCACTAGAATTTTTATGAGACTTCACAAGAGAAAAGATTATGATTAAAGGAATTCAAGAACAAATTTATCATTGATTTATTGTGGCAATCAAGGTCGCAAGAATCATGTCAAAGTCTTTTGCAATCATGCATATTTTTGGAGCTGACATGGTGATGTAGGTTTTAAATATTCAAACATCAAGATCCACATCCATTTAAGCCATTTCATGAAAGAACAAGATCAATATTTTAGATCTCCAAAGGTTTATTCAAGGGTTTGGTGAGTTGTAACATTGCATTGTTCATTCATCATTCCTTTCATATTTCATTATTTCAATTCAAGGTTTAATTACCAAAACAGGGTTTGACCAAGGAAAACCCCCATTCACCAAAAACAAACAATTTTTCCCTCTTTTTTTTGTGTTGTACATCTTATGTTGAAGAAGGATTAAAGATATATTGAAGAGAAATATTGTAAAAGTTGTCAAAGTTACAAAATTTGTCAAAGTTCTCATCAATTCATGGAATCTCACCTACAGATCTGATTTCTAACTTTCCAACACTAAAACCTAGATCAAATAGAAGTTATAGACTAACATCAGAGGCTCCCGAAAGGTAGTTGAAATCCCTAAGTAGAGACCCATTCACCCATGGGCGAATGAGTCCCAGTTTGCCTCCTGAAATTGCCTTTTGGTGACTAGTACACAGTGTTTTACTCTTCTTAGATCTGCTGAAAGTTTATTGTTTTTGTTTGTATTGAGCTTTAAATTGATGTTTCAAGTTTGAATGAGCATAATTGAGTTAATTTACTATTTTTATTTTTTCTCCCAAAAGTGTTTTTTAGGTTGATACCCCTATCCTCAATCATAAGGAAATCAATAGATTCTCTCATTGAGTTGACTCACCTAAGGGTTGTAAGTCAATTCTTTTTGTGGATATCATTTTCTAATGAAATAAAGGAAAATAGGTCCATATTTGGTGAACCCCTTATAACACACTTTAACTCCCCCTTTTTAAACACCTATTTTTCTATGTTTCATTTTGGTGAACCTGACATTGTACAACAAAATTCTAAAATTTGGAGTCTATTTAAACCCTAGATCTAGGATTTGCATTACTTTGCATTGCATTTCATTATTTTTAATCTCATTTAGGGGTGTTAAAATTGCATTATTTTGCATCTCATTTAGGGTTTTAGGTTTGCATTTTGCATCCTTTAAAATTTGAAAAATTCAAAAATTTGCATGCATATGACATTGATTTTGCATAATACTTGCATATTAGTGTGCTTTTGAACATCCACATTCAAAAATTGAGTCAAAATTTCATTTTAAAAAGTGTCATATTATTCATCATTTATCATTAATTTCACTTGCATTAGGTCACTTAAATCATGAAAATTTTACCACAGAAACCACAGTATGAAACCTAGAGCAAAGAACCCATACAACAACTCAGAAATTGCATTTTTCATTTTTTTAAACCCTATACAAGGACCCATTTTCCCATGGGTGAATGAGTCCTTGAGGGCACATGAAAACCAACTTTTCTGAGCATTTTTGTGGTTTTTTGCACTTCCCAGATCCACTAGTAAACCACTATTTCAGTATGGAAATTTTTAGGAATTTTTGTTTTATGCATTAGGTCTAATCATCCATTTATTTTAGGCATTGCAAATTGGGAAAAAAATTGCATGTTTTAGTTGTGGATAGTTTTAGATTTGTAGACATTCACTTTATTTTCAGCATCATTTCATAGCCTAGATAGATTAGTTTACATTTTACAATCATTGCAAACCAAAAACTACCCTAAAAAATATCAAAATAAAATCCATAAACTAAATGATAAACCTTGGAGAAAGCGTATCATTCAAACCCTTTAGTTGTGATGACTTTGACATGCTATATGAATCCCTTGAGGACATCATCTCAACTAGATCACCCACTAAAGCTTTGATGAAAGAAGATAAAATCATAGACAATCATGACAATCCTAGTTTTTCTTCTCTGAATACCTCTCCTACTTGTGATGAAGGTATCTTGGTGTTAGAAGACCCAATTATTGAGATTTATGAGAATCTTGTTTCTCCCTACTTCAATTCTACATTTCTCACAAAAAACACTAAGAAGGATGGCATATATGAAGATGTTAAGTTCACATTAGATCCCCCCTCACTAGAAGGCCATCTAGGTAACTCAGTTGAGGTTATGAATGGAAAAATTGGATCTTCTTTAATTATTGAGCCTCCTAAATCACCTTCCATCATAGGAACTCATAAATTATCCCTAGGAGATATCTTAAATTTTACAAGGAAACTTGATAGTAACAATGTTTCGCAACAACCGAATTACAATACCGTTGCTCACACATATAATACAAGGAACAATAGGCAACCACAAACCACTCCCACTTCATTACTGCTGGCGCCAAAATTTGACTGGATAATAGTGCCTTTATGGGAAACTCAGTTCAAGGGGGACCCCTTTGCGCCAAACTGAGTGACCTCCGGATTTTAAAGAAGCTAGCTTCTTCTATATAATGGGTTTTGGAAAGGGAAAAGGAAACGGATATAATGAAACAAATATTAATCTAAGGCGATGCGCCAAAGCTTTCTGATAGGCACGATAAATCATAGACTCAAGGGCCTGAATGTTATTGTTATGTTCCAAAACATCGGAAACTTAAAGCAATAGCATAAACAATTCATTTAATTGACATAAAACAGTATCGCATACATTCTTACTGCTAAGAAGAGTCATTAAGACATGATTTAGACCAGCAAGTTTGCATTCAATGTATAGAAGTCTCCTCAAATAAAATGCCTAAGACAATAAGAAGCACAGTTCACAGTTTAATCAAGACATGAAAAACAGAAAGGCCGAACAATAGGCACAGTCTGAAATCTTCTTACGAATAAACATGCAAAAGAGGCCTGGTGTCTCTTGCTAAAACCAGTATTCTTTCTAAAAATCTTGGACCCCCTCTCCTCAACAGAGAGAGTATATATAGCCGGAGAGCAAAATCCCACCGCCTGGAGAGTTGTAACAGAAAGATTCCACAATCTCCCGCAATGATGCCCGAATAAGGATATTCCCAATGCCGTTATGAGAGCAGCCAGTCAGAGCACCGCATCCAGTCGATCAGTTACAGGCGTGCCCTTTGTAATGATGGTAGTGGTCCCAACCAGGCTTCGAAGCGACAAGTGTCGCCCACCGCTTTAGAGAACCATGACGAGCAGCACCCAATAACACCATTCCGCTCGGCCATCCCATAGCTTGCTTTGATAATCAATGTAAGGCACGTGGCAGCAAATCGCGGCCCGAATGAAAACTCCTCCCCCATCGACCGTGAGCTTGCGGAGGAATGACACGTGTTCCGGGGACTGAGGCTACTTTGAAAATGGGGAAAGGCCGTATGAACCGGGTGGTGAAAGACGCGTGGCCGCGTTTCGCAACCCGGGGTGCTCTCATCCCGGCTGCTGTTTAAAAGCTGCGCACCGCTGACGCGTGGGCGAAGGTAGGTCCCGCCAGGAAATAAAGAGGGCCAATAGAAGTCTTTTGCGGCCCGACGCAGCATATTCTATCCTTGTTAGGAAAGTTTGCGATACATCACCACGTACAAAAATGTGGGCCCCTCGATGAACCCTAGGAGTATCAGACCTTTATGAAAGGCTTAGCAACCCGAATGAAACACAAAGCAAAGAAAATGAAAAACCCCGCAGGCGAGACACGTGGGCGCCCAGCGCAGCATTTCAGGAGCCGAAAGGGGAGCCGCCCGCCGAAGTTGCGAAGCGAGGAATGTGCAAAGGGAAAGATCAAAACCTGTCGGGAAGCCGAAGAAACGCGGAGACGCACAGGCCAGCGCACGAACATGTGCAAAAAATGGGACCCGAAGGGAGCTCTTGAATCATTATTTCAACAGCTTTTGGCGACTAACAGGGGCGTTTCGGATAAGGAACGGGGAACCCAAGAACTCTCTGGTTCTACAGACCAGAGCCTTCATCTATAGGGCGAACGGAGTTAGAGCTTTGAAAGTGCAGCCTGCAAAGGCACCCATTCATTTTCGGACGGCTTTGCCATGCTGCGCAAATTCTCTTGTGCCCCACGGAGATCAATAGCTTCCTTATGAGGCAGCACCTCTGGCAGGCCAGCACCTGCTTGGATATGGAAAAGCAGCTGAGAGAGTGGATGAATGATTGCCTCGATATCTGCTGCTGCTGGGGGGCTGCCGAATTCCTTGAATGCCTCCGGATCGCTCTCCTTCTGTTCAATAGCCTCCGTAATCTGCGCAGCCATGGCAATAGTGCCATCCTCAAGGAATGGAGACGGCAATCCCAACCTACCCAACTCAGAGAAACTTCCTCGAATGCCATCCAGCGCTTTGTTTAGAAAAGTCGATGCTGCCTTAGTACGCTGGAAAGCGGAGTGGCAATGAATGAATCTATTTGCCGTTTGAGCTGCGGCGTCCCGATCTTCGATACCCGCCCCGGCAAGGATCTTGTCTGAGACCGAGTATAGCTTATTTAGCAAGTCCCTTGCCTCGGGCACCCTTTCCAGGATGAAACGCGGGAACTGTTGGATTGTGTCATGGGCCTCCTGATTGAGTTTTAATGCCTTGTCAATGAACCGGAGGGTAGGCTGCAGATTTAGGCAGAAGGCTTTGATTTTCTCCCAGTGAGAAATGTACAATTGCCTGATCAGTGGGATGATATCAGGTTGGGCAGGGGCTGGTAACAGGGAGGACTTGAGCAAAGAAATCTCTGCGTCTCTTGAAATGAGGGCTTCGGCGAATTCCGCCTTCTTCTTTTTCTCGGATGCCAACTGCTCTGCATAGCTGTTCATTTCTTTGTTCCAAGTTTGTTCAGCTCTGGAGTGGTTAGCCGATTGTTCTTCTAATGAAGCTTTTGTCTCTCGGAGCTCGTCTTCTAGCTTGGTCTTTAAACCTTTGAATTCGGCCTCTTTTTCCTGTACCTTTTGCTGATACTGCTCTTGTAGGCGCTCCATCTCCTCACCTTTCTCTGCCAGCTTCTGACTGTACTCAAGGCGGAAACATTGAAGCTCCTCCTCCATCGACTGTAGGCTCTGTTGCACCGCTTGGTTTTGATTCTGCAATTCCTTTAATACGGCTGGGTTGGCTATTTGGGCCTTTGCAATTTCGCCCTGAAGCCTGTTTCTCTCATTCTCTACTGTTAGCGCCCTTTCTATCATTCGGGCTATATCCGCCTCTAAGTATTTTTCCTTTGCCTCTAGAAAGCTCACCCTGTCCTTGGCTGCCTTGAGCTGTTCATCCTTCTTCTTTAACTGGCGACCAGTCTTTAGGAAGTCGGAAGTGACCACTCGTTGTGTCTCCTCCATGATTTCGACTTTATCCTGTGGCCGGGCCACCTTCATGTCAAGTCCGACAGCATAAATCTCATAGTCCTCGGGTTGCATTTCTCCCTGGGGTTTGTTTATCTTCGGGTACATAGTTGAAAATTTCAACTCTTGGCAGGCCTCGTCATACGAAGCCTGTACTCTCGGCTCGGCGGGGGCATTGTCATCCTTTGCCCTTCGTTGCCTCATTCTATTTGCGTGCGCTTCCCTCCCACAATCTATCTATGCAATGAACTCAGCTGGTGATGAAACCAGCCCACCTGCGAAAGGAACACCGGAAGGCAGGGCGTAGGGATAGGTAACTTTCATAGGTGCGTGCATTTGCTTCTTCTGGAGGGTGACGATTTGTGGAGAAAAGTGTGGCACGTTCCATAGCTTAGTCTGGGGGTTATCAGTAGGGCTAGACGTTTGCAACGGCTGAACCGGAGATTCAGTCGTAAGGCCCGTTGGTCAAGGAAAAAGAGTCGCTGCCTGGGGCTCGGTTCGCTGCAGTGGGAAGGGATCTGTGAGCATCTCGGAAAAAGAGTGGGGGCCAATGGGAGGAATGTTTTCGGAAAGCGAGGTGAGGAAAGTCTGTGCGGCAGCAGTAGGCGTTAGCATGCTCGGAGGGGTAATTATAAATGGTTGGACTTACGAATATTGGGCAAATCCTGCAGAATAAGCTGGGCCAGAAACAGAGGGTGGAGGGTTCAGACGAATGGCAGGAGTTGCCAATTGAGCAGGGACGGACGTGAAAGAATGAGATGTAAGAGAGGAAGGAGCGAAATTTACCTGCTGACTGGTCGGCGGTGGCATTGGGATCGTTCGAGACTCGCCCGCAACTTCTGGCATTTGACTAGTAGCGGGTGCTTCCCTTTCGGCTGGTTCATGTGAAACTGTCCTGATAACACTTTCCGTGCGTTGCCTTTTCGCGGGGGGACACTCACTAACCTCGGTAATCGGATCCTTCTGCTGGGGCACTAGCTTGACCGGTTTAGCGGCCCATGTGCGCGTAAGCGAGCCCCTTGATATGTTAAAGCGCACATTAGTGCCCACATAGGCGGCATGCCCGGGGGCATCGCCTTCCTGCGCTAATATCGCCGTCTCTTCCTCCTGCTCATCGGAGCCTTTTGCTTCGCTCTTGTTGGCACTAGAGATCAGGTTGGGATGGCCTTCATCCCAATATCTTTCAAATTCCTAGTCGTCCTTTAATTAATTATAAGGAGCTTTCAACTGCCCTGTTTCCTGGCGGTACCTCCAGAAAGCTTTTATTTTTTCATCGCTCCATTCCTCGTCCACTTTCAACTTGTTATGCATGCTTCGCTCTATCGGAAGGTTGTCCTGGGCCATGGCCACTAGAAAGTAGAACTTGTGCCATGGGCCCCTGGTATTCGGCGTAGGGATTTATGCTAATTCAACCAGATCTTCATCTTTATCAGTCTGGTTATTTCGCCGCTTCTCCCAGTAAGGTCGGGGAACATGTGTAACTTTCATATGCGGCTCAGGCAGGTCATTGAAAGGGTTGTAATCCCACTTATCATTTACTAGTACCAACCCCAGGTGTGCCAGCTTGTCCCCTAGCAGCTCATGCGATTGCTTTTTAACAAGCGTTATCGATTTGAAACTCTTCGGGCAAGTGAAGAATCCCTTCTTCTTGACACTTTCGCTGCTGCAGAACATGAAATCAATGATGCACACCTGTCGGTAAACCTCCAGCATAAGCACTCTATCTGTGATGCAAGTCGAGAGCAGGAAAGGCCCGCCAATAAAGCCCCTCATTCGAAGGATCGTGAAATCCTTGCCCAAGAACCAGTCGCAAGCGAGGGTGTAGCCTTGCAGGAATCCAGTCTGCTCAGTGTTAAGCCGGATGATATCACCCTCTCCGATCAAATCATTTAGAATCGGGGCTATGAAATAGTCCGCGAAGGCATAGTAGTCATATGTTGCGGAAAGGTAGGGTGTCCATGTAGATGCCGGCTTTCTTTTGTTCTGCTCATCAAAAATTGATAGTGGGATAAATCGGGCGAAAAAATCTAGATTCTGATGTAGGAACATGTGGACCAGGTAGGAAAGAAATCTAAATTTCTTATCCGCCTAATAATTCTCTATTTGCTGTATCATTTCTTCGACCATGAACTCAGCAAAATCATACCAGAAAAGCTCATGCTGCCTGCAAAACTGTATTGCAGGGCCCAGCTGAAAAGCCTCGATCTTCTCGTCGGAATCACGGCCGCAAACAAATGCCAGCATGGATATGGGGTCTTGGAGGTCATCGCGGAATGAACCGCGCGATAATGGGATGCTCGGTGCCTTAGCGGACGCAACACCCTTCTTATTAGTTTCTTCTAACAGGAAATCAGAGCTAGTTCTCATCCTTTTCCATATCTTTTCCCCTTTGCTTGGGCGGAAATATTTGATTTTCTCCTTTCTTGTCCTGGGGTCAGGAATGCATAGCATATGCCAGATGGCTTCCGGGCCGATATGAACCCTTAAATTGCGACCTTCAATGCAGTGGGTCTTTGGATTATAACGTTGAACAGCTGCGTCGACCACCTCCGGGCAATAGTGCACCAATGGGACCATGTATTGTGGAAGACCGCTAAACCAGACTCTACTTGCCGTGGCTTGGTCCGCCCCTGGCGCTGATAACCTTGCGCAAGCCGCCTCTCTCAGAGATTTAGGGTTCTTGGCAAGCTTTGGGTCGTAGATATTAGCCCACTTTTCTCTAACCCTTTTCGGGTTATTCCACTCTTTGGGCCTTTCCAGCTCCTCTGTGTTGGCTCTTTTCACCTTCTTAGGTATACCAGAAGTGGCATATGCTACATCCTCATATACGTAAACCTTGGGCAAGGAACGAATAGCCGAATACAGCTCCTGGCTAATCCCTTCCTCTGTTGGCTGGGCTGAAGATTCCAACATTTTTCTTCACGGCAGAACTTGTAATCTCCCTGGCCTTTGAATACGCTTGCACTGGAATACAGACAGAAAACACTTCGCGCACTCCTTAGCTTTTGGAAAAAGACTTAGGAACAATAAGCGTTTTCATGCAATAATAGCAACTTTTCTCAAGGTGGTAGGCGAGCGCGAGCCCTAGCATTTAATTCGGCATGTACCGTTAGCTCCACAGCTCGTGCAAGATGAGCTAATTGCTTTTTCGAGGTGGCCGGATTTCATCATTGCTTTCAGGAGATCGTGTGATACGCCCCGATTTCCTTGGAAATTGAGCTTGCAACTGGCCTCCTCGCCTTGTGCTAGCATGTACCGGTAATTAATATCCCTGGCCGGAATGATTACGCCAAGCAAACGATCACCGCCTGAAAGAGATACGAATATCGCCTCGGGTTCTGGGATGTGCTTGAGATTTGACACCATAGCATACGGCCATACGTCCCTTCATCAACAAGTGCCACCTTTTTAAAGTTCAATTAATTAACTTGATTTAATTAAGCATGCCTTGAACCGTGCTACCATGCATGTACTGGCCCAAAACGTGAACAAACGCAGACTCGGCCCTCGAGATTGCGGCCAATACACATCACGTTGCTTACGGGCGGATTGGCATACGTCTTGTCAATTTTCTATAAATAGGCCAGTAGATAGCGAACATACACACTTTGCGTCCAAGAAGTGATAGGCAAGTAGAATACTGCTAAGCAAGTCTTTTCATAGGTTAGGTGGTGAGCAGATTTCGGTATTACTCAGCAGATTTAGGAATAGTTTTAGGAGAGATGGATACTCCTATTCGCCTAACCTCCTTCAAATCACAGACGGCGTTTATAGGTGAGATCTCCACTAGAAGGCTCAAGAGAATGACGAAGAACAAGCACTCGCTGGTTCTAGTAGCCATCAAGTGGGTTCTCGGCGAGGACTGTGTTGAATATGAAGATAAGCATCGGGTGAACACCGACGTGTGCTCACACTTTGTAGCGTCTATGCTGGACATTTGCGTCCCCCGGCCTCTTATCTTGAAACTGGTCAAGGAGATCTTTCCGAAGAAGTACCTAAACGGGCTCGGCGAGGTCGTTACCCATGCTGCGTATGGGATAGGCCTACCAACAGCCAGCGACCTACGTTGCTATATTGAAGAAGAAGCTGTCGTGGCTTGGCTACCATTCCTTAGCGGATTCCGCCTGTAGACCCATGGCCAGCATCAGCAAAGGGTTACCCAAGCCCTACACTTCCTGTTCAGGAGCTACAACGTGATACCATTCTACGACGTAGAATGGTATACTGACTTCAGGAACCTAGTGTATCCACCACCGACGACAGTCGCGCTTCATGATGCTGCCAGTGCCGCCGAGGAGCCTGTTGACGAGGAAGAAGTGGACGCTGTCTTGAATGCGTCGGTTGCTGCCAGCCACTCCTGCGGATAGATGATCCCCTTGCCTTGGTGTTTGTTGATGTAACCCCCCTGCTCCATACAAGCCTGATAAAAGGCCATCATATGTATATATGCTCTAATACCTTGTACATTTTGAAAATCGGCATTCATGCCATTTTGTAACCCAGAAACATATATATATAAATATATACGTCTCTCGTTTTAAAGGAAAACTAGGCTCCCTTTGTTTGTGTGTTTAATTTTTCTGGGTTTTGCAAATTTTCGTGCCTTTTCTCCGTTTACGAGCATACTTTTGCGTTTTAAGAAACTCCGGTGCTTTACCCATTAATAATGATAGACGAGTGCGTAGCAAATCAATTGATTTAGCAAAAGGATAGGCCAAAAATAGGAAAGGAAAAAGAAAAAGCGTTATTTACAACTGTACAGGGTAGGCTTGACGCTTAATGGAACAATTTAAGGTGAATCCCATTAACCGGGATTCCTAAAGGCTCCTGTTCCATATTTTCCAGCTCGAAGGCATTGTGTTGCATGCACCGAATGATTTTAAAGGGTCCTTCCCATAGGCTATCGAACTTACCATGATGACCTGGCTTCGCAGCCTTGCTGTCGTATTTTAGCACTAAATCTCCGCTTTTTAGGCCTTGGTCGGAAGCCCTTTTGTCAAACCACCGTTTGACCACCTGTTGACGGCCTGTCATGGCCTTTAGGGAATTCTCCCTTTTTTCTTGTACTTCTAATAGTTCGGCAAGCCGAACTTCCATGGCATCATTTTGTTCTATCTCAAGAGATTTCAACAACTGTATCGCCGGAATCTCCATAGAGATAGGTAGCAACGCCTCTTTCCCATATACTAGCTCGTAGGGCGAAGTCTTGAGGACTTGTTTAGGAGTTATGCGGTTGGCCCAGAGTGCTTTTCGGAGATTTTTATGCCATTCCCTCTGGTGTTCTGAGCCAACCTTTTTGAGGAGTCGGACTAAACTTTTGTTTGTTGACTCGGCTAGGCCATTTCCCTGTGGATAGTAATTTGAAGATGTTTTAAGGAATATGCCATTTTTTAATGCAAAGTGACATACCTTTGTGCCTACAAATGCTCTAGCATTGTCCGAAATGATTGTCTTCGGAGGGCCAAACCTTGTCACCAGAGCCTCGAGGAAGTCCACAATCTCTGCCTCCGTCGCCTCCTTAGGGGGAACAGCCTCCGCCCACCTTGTGAAGTAGTCTGTAGCTATTAAGATCCATTTATGTCCGGAGCTAGAAACCGGGTTGATCATTCCGATAAAGTCCAGGCCCCATTGCGCAAATGGTTCATCCGCCACGATAGGTTTGAGGGGCATCGCTGAATTCTTCCTTCTGTCGGAGAATAACTGACATTTTTTGCAAGTCTTTGCAGTAGAATCATTGAAAAGTGTAGGCGGTAATATCGACCATTAGGACCTTGATGAAGCGGTAGTTTTAGCCCGGATAAATGTCACCTTCATGGCTATTGTGAAATCGTTGAGGATCCCTCTCGCTCCACGGAAGTAGCGCTCGTAGGAGCACACCATTAAATTCCTTTTGAAAAGGACTCCTTGTCGATTATTAATATCGCGGTACGGAGCCGATAATACCTTCTTTTCTGCGGGATGAGAGCTGGCGGATCCTACTTTCGATTATGAAGTCCATTCTATCTTCGGTGATCATCCTCCGTCCCAATCCATTTGCTCGGGACAAGTTAAAGTTTGTTCCTCTTTAGCGAGCATCTCCTCGTCACATGTCATATACTCCCACCTGAGACCCTCGCCTTTAATAGTCTGGTGGGCTGCGACCTCCAATGTCATATTTTAGGATCTTGGTGATCCAATTAGCCCTTTTTTCTGTGATTTCTCCCTCCATGATGTATTCCTGCACACTAGAATGTGCGACATATACCAGGACTTTGCTACAGGAAATTAGATGGTGGAACTTTTTAAGCCCCTTTACTATTGCGAAGGCCTGTCTTTCAACGAAGTTATAATTCACCTCATATTCCTTTAAGGTTCGGGAATAGAACGCAACTGGATGCTCTCCCTTTCCTTCTCTATCCTTTTGAGTCAGAACAGTAGCGATACTGGACTTGCTACTGAAGGCATACATTATAAAATCTTTATGTTGATCTGGATTGATTAATACTGGGGCTGAGGAGATTGCTTCCTTGACCTTTTCAAATGCCTCCCGAGCTTCTGTTGTCCATTTGAAAGCTTGATCCTTTTTTAGCATTAGAGTGATCGGCCTAATTATTCCCGCAAAATTGAAAATAAATTTACTGACGAAATTTACTTTGCCCAGGAAGGACTGGACACCTTTCTTATTTACCGGGAGAGGAAGCTCCTTCATGGCCCTTACTCGTTCTGGGTCAATTGAAATACCTTCCTTCGACACATGTCCTAACAGCTTACCCTGAGGTACTCCGAACACACATTTCCTCGGATTTAAGGAAATCCCGAACTCCTGGCACTTTTGAAAAACCAACTCCAAATGATCAAAATGATCATCTTTAGACTTAGAGAACACAGTAAGATCATCCAAATAGATTAGGATAATCTTATTGATCAGTTCGCTAAATGCAACGTCCATAGCTCTCTGGAAAGTTGCCCCTGCATTAGATAAACCGAAAGGCATTTTAGCATATGCAAATGTCCCCCACTTGGTGGTGAACGTAGTCTTGTGCTGATCTTCCTCTCTTACTCGAATCTGGTTATAGCCAGAGAAGCCATCCAGTAGAGAGAACATTTCCGATCCCGCGACAGTTTGGAGGATTGATTCCATAGAAGGCAACAGATAGTGGTCTTTCAGAGATGCTCTGTTCAGGTCTCAGAAATCCACGCATAGGCGGATATCACCATTCTTCTTTCGGACTGGCACCAGGTTTGATACCCAAGTACTATGTTTGATTGGGAAGACTATGCGTGACTTAATGAGCTTGGTTAGCTCTTGTGCCATCAAGGCTTCAACTTTAGGGTTGACTGGCCGCTGCTTTTGTCGGACTGGTTTCACACCTTCTGTTAGCTCAATAGTATGTTGGATGATGCCAGGATTATAACCTTCCAGATCATCGTAAGACCAGGCCACAACTCCATATTTTCCGCAGAAACTGATAAGCCTTTCTCTATCCTGCTGGGAGACATCTTTTCTGACCCGAAGGTTCCTGTCATCGGAAACCTGAAGGTTTTCATAATCACTTTTTTCCACCACGAATTTCCGCTTATCATTTCGGGCGTCACTACAATCAAATTTTTTTTCGAGAGTAACCAATCCTTTCGGAAGCTTATTTGACTTTAACTGCATAATTTGTCCTTCGTAGGCCTCGGTGATCTTTGGTTGGAGTTGATCGGCAAATTCCCCTGAGTGTTGAATAAATGAGGCGATGTGTTCATCGCTCTCGAAGACTTGCCAACTTTGATCATTGTCGGGTATTGCTGGTCTAACCAGCACTCGCATTGAATATTTGTTCCGAAGCAAGTCGGAGACAGGATCAAACTGAGCACTGATTACCGCCATGCGATCTGCATCGCCATTCTGCACTCGGGGAATGGTCAGGATGTTGAAAGCTTCAAAACTTTCTACAAGGTCCCAGATTCGATGCCGATAGGATCTCATGCGGATATTCTTTGCTGCTGAGATTCCTCGGACCTGATTAACTACCAGTTCTGAATCTCCGAACACAATCAATTGCTTGATACCCATTCGTTCCGCTAGGCTTAGGCCTTGGACTAGCCCCTCATATTCAGCCTCGTTACTTGAACAAGCAAATTGGAATCAGAAAGACCTTAACAACTTTTCATTCTGTGGGGATATTAGACATATCCCTGCTCCAGCTCCAACTTTGCTCCTTGCTCCGTCAAAATACAATTTCCACAGCTCACTTGCTTGGTCATTGTCAGGTTTTTTGACGACCTTCGGAAGAACTTGGTCTTCATCATAGATCACATATGTGCCTAATCCGGTAGCATGATAATTTCCGAAGGGATCATTGTTTTTATGTTCACTCAACAGAGCATCTTCGTTATCACTTCGGTCTCCGTTGACCTTCTCCTCCTCTAGCAGTTCGACATTGTACATGTCTTGCTTGGTGATGGAGGTATGTGCGGCTTCAAAGTTAATCAGGGCCTCATTCGCCACATGTTCGGAATGCAGAGCCTCCGATTCTATTTTCATCTTCGTGCCATGCTTGGTTCTAAGTATTAGATGTGACCAATCTAAAGACAAATAGCCGCCCACCTTTGAAGTAAACTCTCGAGAAAGGCAAAGACCAAACATTGGCGGAACATCTATGATCACTGTATCTTGCGGGACCGTGATACTCGGGCAGGCAAATAGAGTCAACGGAAGTGCTTTGATGACATCCACAGTATCAACCTTATTTCCATTTAGCTGCATCACCCCTTTCTTCATGGGTTCGTAGCTGAGTCCCAAGGCTTCAGCTATCAGTTTCGGCATAACTGTTGTACTGGCGCCAGAATCAATCATAGCGTTATGTAATAGCTTTTCCCCTACAATGAGGGTCAGGAAGAAGGGTTGAGGTTTTGGCCTACCTCCGCCTTCCGCATTGGATTCCTTCGCTTTTTTTGCGAGAACCTCAGTTGGTGACATTTGATAAACCGCTTCGGTACTGGCTGAAGGCTCGATTAGTGCTGGGTCCATCTGTTGCTGAAGCGCCTTTTGGAGTATGGTTTTCTATTCCGGGATAGCTAGAATGTCCCATAAAGACACATTAGCGGGTGATTTCTTCAACTGCTCTACCACATCAAGAGGTGAGGAGCTCAGAGATTTCTGCTCCTTTGCTTTTGTTATAACAATTTCCTTCCGCGGTTGACAAGACAAAGAGACGGTCGGACCGCCAGGAATTTGGTCCGAAATGTCTTTGCATTGCGGACTGTCCGAAAGTGGAACAATAGCCTCACCGGTGAATCTTCTCTTGGAGCGCGTGTTATAGTCAGACTTTACCCGCGGCGTTTCGGCTGTGGACGTGTCATTGGCAAACACCACTTCCTCGCCTTCCATCCATGAGAAGAGCGCATGATCAGGAACAATGTCGGACTCTTGCTCTAGGGACATTCCTTGTATTTGCGCGGTAAGGACCGCATTCTCCATTGCCGGGGCATATCTGTATTCTTCGTTCTCAGTCGCAATACCTTGACTATGTTGCTCTGCTATCCTTTGTTGTAAGTTGCCACGCGGACAATTTCGGGGCATATGCGCATCGTTGCAAGGGAAGCACCATGGATTGATGTCATCAATAAGATTGTTTTGTCCCGCAGTTAATTCTCTGCTAGAGCTTGGCGACGCTCCTGCCAGTGGCGTAGGCACCGGAACTATTTGGTTCATAGCCGCCGTTGGTGAGTTAGTGCGATGCGCATTCTGATATTGATTCTGCTGATAGGTAGGCCACCCACCTTGATAGTTCTGATACGCAGGCCGCGGAGGCATTGCTTGATTCCGCTTGAGCGTTGTTATATCATTCGCCATAGTCCGTAGCATCTCCTTGAGGTCGCCCATCTCATTCTTCGGAGAACTCGATGTAGAGGCCAAGTTTTCAAGAGCGGCTGTATATGAGTACGCTGACTGGGGAGTCGCTGGCGCACTGGTCGACGCCACCTCTTGTGCTACGTTTGATATCTCAGGAAATATCAGCATAACAGGTCGAGGAGGCAATTTTCTGTAGTCTATCAAGTGATTTTCTACTTTGATAGCGGTGGCATATGCATCTGGTAGAGTGGCTCCTCCCAGAGACTTGATCATCATAGAAATGTCGGGATTGATGGACTTCAGATAGAACATGAACGCCAAATTTGGGGTCGGGCGGATGGTCACAGGAATCCTCCGCCAACTTGAGTGAAATCGGGCATTGAAGTCCGTCAGAGCCTCCTGGGGTGCTCGTTTGATGACGGATAATTGATAATATAGCGAAGAACGATCTCCGTCATTTGAAAACCTTTCATAGAATGGATCTCCGAGGTCATCCCAAGTGCGAATGGTATTAGGAGTCAGTGTTCGGTACCACTCCAGGGCTTTGCCTTTGAAGGACGCAGCAAGGAGCCTTAGGGCTACATTCTGCGCTGTGATACCATGTACTAGGCATACATCCGCTACATCCACCGCGTATCTGTGGCATTTTTGTTATCTCAGGTGGAATTTAGGAAGAGCTTCCGAGGGGCCGAAGCAAGATAAGCCCCAAGCGGTCTTCTCGGGGCTACGAGGGGGCTTCAAGCGCTCCATGCCATGAATTTACGTTAGCGGTAGCAACATGGTGAGAGGAAAAGGTGGTGGGAATAGAACGGTTACTAACTGATTCGCGGCCTGGACTATCCCTAATGGAGGCACTAGTAAACCTGGGTTATTTGCAGTTTGGGATCTAGTTACAGGCCGATGGCTCATACACCCTTTTAGAAGATGATTTCATTAGTTTGGGTCCCACCGGGCGTGCCAGAAAAAAGACAAACTGTTGACGCCAAAATTTGACTAGATAACAGTGCCTTTATGGGAAACTCAGTTCAAGGGGGACCCCTTTGCGCCAAACTGAGTGACCTCCGGATTTTAAAGAAGTCGGCTTCTTCTATATAATGGGTTTTGGAAAGGGAAAAGGAAACGGATATAATGAAACAAATATTAACCTAAGGCGATGCGCCAAAGCTTTCTGATAGGCACGATAAATCATAGACTCAAGGGCCTGAATGTTATTGTTATGTTCCAAAACATCGGAAACTTAAAGCAATAGCATAAACAATTCATTTAATTGACATAAAAAGCGGCGTATACATTCTTCTTCGCTAAGAAGTCATTAAGACATGATTTAGACCCGAGAGAGACATTTAATGTATGAAGTCTCCTCCGATAAAATGTCTAAGACAATAGAAACCCACCGGTTCATAGTTTAATCAAGACATGAAAAACAGAAAGGCTGAACAATAGGCACAGTCTGAAAGTTTCTTGCGAATAAACATGCAAAAGAGGCCTGGTGTCTCTTGCTAAAACCAGTATTCTTTCTAAAAATCTTGGACCTCCTCTCGCCTGGAGGTAGATGCACCCAGCACGGAAGTTGTAATGAAAGATTCCACAATCTCGAAGTAATGATGCCCAAATAAAAGATATTCCCAATCACCCGGAACGGAAGCGGTCGATTGAGCACCATCCCAATTGATCGATTCTGGTATGATGGTCTAGCAGACCAGGCGACAAATTAATGCAACTAGATAACCATGACGAGCAGTACCCAATAACACCATTCCGCTCGGCCATCCCATAGCTTGATTTGATAATCAATGTAAGGCACGTGGCAGCAAATCGCGGCCCGAATGAAAACTCCTCCCCCATCGACCGTGAGCTTGCGGAGGAATGACACGTGTTCCGGGGACTGAGGCTACTTTGAAAATGGGGAAAGGCCGTATGAACCGGGTGGTGAAAGACGCGTGGCCGCGTTTCGCAACCCGGGGTGCTCTCATCCCGGCTACTGCTTAAAAGCTGCGCACCGCTGACGCGTGGGCGAAGGTAGGTCCTGCCAGGAAATAAAGAGGGCCAATAGAAGTCTTTTGCGGCCCGACGTAGCATATTCTATCCTTGTTAGGAAAGTTTGTGATACATCACCACGTACAAAAATGTGGGCCCCTCGATGAACCCTAGGAGTATCGGACCTTTATGAAAGGCTTAGCAACCCGAATGAAACACAAAGCAAAGAAAATGAAAACCGTGACGAGACGCGTGGAAGCCAGTATGACATTTCAAAGGCGAAGGGGCTGGCCAGAATTCTTGGCGAGGGAATGTGCAAGGGAAAGGTCAAAACATGTGGAAGTAGAAGAATCGCGACCTTACGGGCCCGGTATACCGAACATGTGCAAAAGAATGGGGCCAGAATTTTGCTTCAGATCATTGTTTCGGCAATTACCATTGCCTCAACCAATTTTTCCTAGTGCTCCTCATTTACCTTTACATAGTGGAAAGGAGTATGACCTTGTTGAACAACTTAAAAATACCCCCACTAAGATATCCTTATGGTATCTTATTCAAACATTACCTACATACAATAGGATGCTCCAAGAAGTTTTGCAAAAGAACAATATCCAGTTTTCTATTAAATTGCATGATGTAGCAACCTCATTTGATTGTATACAAGTGACAAAGTAAAATATCGCATTCCCTCAACAAGAATCACCCTCGCTTGAGATCCAAAATAAACATGAGGCCTTAATGATAAAGGTGATCATTAATGAAACCACAGTTAGGCGCACCCTCATAGACAATGGAGCAAGTCTTAATGTTTGTAGCATTGATATCCTAGATAAAATTGGTGTGTACAAGAAGTTTATTCAACTCAATGATGTCAATATTTGTGGCTTTGACAACGTTAATAGGCAACCATTAGGAATGACCACATTACCCATCAAGGTTGGACTTGTGGTTTTTCCTACCCCTATCCATATAATGCCAGAACCTCTTTCATACAACCTTCTCCTAGGGAGACCATGGATTCATGCTATGAAAGGAGTCCTGTCTACTCTTCACCGTGAAATGAAATTTGAACACAACAACAAGATATACACAGTTGAAGGAGATGAACAAAGCTATAATTCACAAGTTCAACATGATCATAACACTTCCAACTCCCCTAATAATTTGATTCCAACCTCAAAGGTAGAACCTATACAAGTTGATGGTAATCATAATTTTATTTCATCTACAACAAAATTCTTAGGTGATGATTGGGGGTTGTTATATTTTACACCTCATTTCAAAGAAGAGTCCAAAATCTCACCCTCAAAGTCCAAAGAGTCATATACAAATGATTCATATTCAAACACGTGTTTTAGGGATGATTGGGGTTCGTTATATTTTACACCCTCCTTTATGGGAGAGTACAAAATCTCACAATATGAACCAAAACAGCCTTGAGTTTCATTTTCTCAACTTGGTTCTATATCAATAACATCACCCCATGGTGGTGATGGGGGCTCTTCAACTCCCATCCCTCATGAGAGGAAGATACATAAATTTACAAAACTTAACAAGGATTTGTGTGATCATGAAGAAACCAATCCTTATCAGAAACATCTAATCTCTTCATCTGAGTTGGAAGCATGTTATGGTCTTGGAAAAAAACTCCTTTCTAAACATGGATATAATGAAAACATGGCACAAAATGATAGAAATCAAGTGAAGTCTATACCATACATGAAAGGTCTAGGTTTCCAACCTTTATCTTCATCCTCATCTAATGACTTATCATCTACTATGTGTATGACATCTTGTGATGAGAAATTAATGTCCCCTATTATTGATCAAGAGACTATCTTGTCAATGCTTTTAAATTCCCACTTGATATCTCTCCTTCCGAGAACATGAAATAAATTTTACAACAAGAGTTCATTTTGTGCATATCATCGAGTGCATGGTCATTCTACTAATGAATGTAAGGCTTTGAGTGATAAAATTCAACATCTTAAGAACTGTGGTGCTCTTCCTTGTGTTGATGCACCTATTTCCTCTAATTGATAATTATTTTCATCCTATCATGTTGCTCATCAGTACGTGGCATTAGTAGCTTTGTGTGGCTTTGTCATTATCATTCATGGTGGTATAATATTAGGTGCAACCATATTTCTCTTTGCAGCAACATGATAGTTCTTGGTGGTTGTCTTTGTCTCTATCATTGGGGGGAAAGGCTAACTAGTTTTTCAAGGTGTGCATTCTTTTCAAGGATCACCTCTTCCTCTCTTTCTACTTAAAATACCAACATAGAAAATATGTTGAAATTTTAAGTGGGGAGCATATGGTCCCCCATTCATTTTTTTCATGTTCCCTTCTTAGTGATGATAACATACATCTCCTAGCAAGTGTGACCATTACATTAGCATTATTTTATTGACATTGGCATTATTTCATTTTGGCATTAACATTTTGACATTTCTTGTTGAATTTAGTGTAGAATTAGTAGAACATATTGATCATGTTGTGTGGCACCTTATCAAAGTTATCAGGAGGTATAAATTTTGGTATGGTTGTATGTATAGGAGCCTATAAACCTGGCATGACACTCCCATTAGCCACCTTTTTTGGGGCTCACCTAGTGGATGATAGATTTTCACTAGCTCGTGTGAGTGCATGTTGGTTTGCATAGTAGACAACAGGTTTCCACTTGTAAATATTTTTGGACAAACAACTAAGACTGGATCCACATCGAGTTGGAAAAATAGTCGAGGCTTTCAAATCCACCCCTTCTTCTTTTTTCCTTTTCTTTCTTTAATTCTTTAACATTGTATGATTGTGTATCTTGTCTTGCTACTTTATATCACACATTTGGTGTGTGTTCCTTTGTGCTTATGTTGGTTTGCCATGAGATTTTTATCTTTGGGGCTTGGCCACCTCCTTGATATTTTTCATCCTATCTCACTAAAATTTGTACACTTGGACCCCCTCTTGGTGCATGTTTTTCTACTTTAGTGTGAGTTTTCACTTGCACTCATCCTCTCACTAAAGTGGGGACTAAATGTAGTGTAGAAAAATGTACTCCTTTACATTTTCACAATCTGTTTGGGTCCCCTCAATCAAATTATAATTAATTATTCCTTTATAAGCCCTATTTTACATCTACAAGCCTAATAAATTACATTTTTCAAAGGGGAAACTTAACAACAATTAATGCCAACACATAATACTTTACCTTGAGCAATGTGTGTTCCAGGAACAGGGACCTAGGTCCATTCCCTAGGCCTCTGAACCCATTTTTAAAACATTTTTTTGGTGGTATTTTAATGATCCCAAATTCCAAATGTTGGCTTATAATGTTTAATTTTTGAGAAATTAAGGATACATGCCTATAAATACAAGGTCATTTTATCAAATCAAGCACTATATTTTTTATGATATTTCACAAGAGAAAGTATTATGATAAAAGGCATTCAAGAGAAAATTTATGAATGATTTATTGCAGCAATCAATATATCAAGCATCATGTCTTAGTATTTTGTAATCATGCATGTTTTTGGATCTAACATGGTGATGAAGGTTTCAAAGATTCAAGCAAGCATTCAAGTCAAGGTTCAAGCATCAAGATCCACATGCATTGAATCTATTTCATGCAAGATCAAGATCAAGATTTCAAATCTCCAAAGTTTTATTCAAGGGTTTGGTGAGTTGCAACATTGCATTGTTCATTCATCATTCAATTCATATTTTATTATTTCAATTCAAGGTTTAATTACCAAAATGAGGTTTGACCAAGGCAAACCCTCATTCATAAAAAAAACCATCTTGTGTTTGTGTTGCAAATCTTAGGTTGAAGAAGGATTGAAGATCTCTTGAAGAGAAAGATTGGAAAAGTTGTCAAAGTTGCAAAAGTTGTCAAAGTTGTCATCAATTCACGGAATCTCACCTACATATCTGATTTCTGACTTTTTGACATTGAAACCTAGATCAAACAGAAGCTACAAACTGACATCAAAGGCTCTCAAAAGTTGATTGAAATCCTTGAGTAGAGACCCATTCACCCATGGGTGAATGAACCCCAATTTTCCTCCAGAAATTATCTTTTAGTGACTAGTACACAGTGTTTTACTCTTATTAGATCTACATAAAGTTTACTATTTTTGCTTGTAGTGATCTTTAAATTGATGTTTCAAGTTTGAATGAGCATAATTGAGTTGATTTACTATTTTTTAGTTTTTCTCCCAAAAGTGTTGTTTAGGTTGATACCCTCATCCTCAATCATAAGGAAATTAGTAGATTCCCTCATTGAGTTGACTCGCTTAAGGCTTGTAAGTCAATTTTGTGTGTGGATCTCATTTCCTAATGAAAAAAGGAAGATAGGTCCATTATACCCCCATTTTCCTCATTTCAAATAGATTTTAAACCCTATTTTTCTATGTTTCAATAGTAAGCAATAGCATAGACAAGGAAATGAACTATTTGAAAAAATTCCTACAAGAAATGTCGTCTCATGGTGTTGTCCATCACCATGAGACCACATTTCTTTGAGGCATTTTTTCAAACAGCTCACTTCCTTGTCTATGCTACCACATTTTTCATACATTTCTACCAAATCATTTTATCAAATAGTTTGGTTCCTTGCTGATATGGTTAAAAGCCTAAAATAGGTGCTTTCAAACAAACTATGGATGATTGGAAAATCTATCAAAGCATAATAGTAACCAACAGCATAGATAAGGTAGTGATCTGTTTGAAAAAATTCCTCAAAGAAATGTGGTCTCATGGTGATGGAATGCCATGACAAATTGATTTTCATGGCATTCCATCACCATGAGACCAGATTTATTTGAGGAATTTTTCAAACAATTCACTGCATTGTCTATTCTATCACATTTTCCATACATGTATACCAAAGCATTTTATCAAATAGATCACTAATTTTCTACCATGGTTAAAAGCCTAAAATAAGTACTTTCATACAAACTATGGATGCTTGGAAAAAATCTATCAAAGCATAATAGTAAGCAATAACATAGACAAGGAAGTGAACTCTTTGAAAAAATGTCTCAAAGAAATGGTGTCTCATGGTATCCATTCCATGATGAGACCATTTAACTGAGAACACTAAAAATGGCTCCATGCTTTGTCTATGCTACACATTTTTCCTTACATTTCTACCAAATCATTTTATCAAGCAGGTTCACTAACTTGTTGCTATGGCTAAAATCCTAAAATGATTCTTTGAACAAACTAGGGCTTGGAAAAATATATCAAAGCATAGTAAGTAATAGCATACACAAAGGTTGTGATCTATTTGGCGCCTCAAAAGAAATATGGTCTCATGGTGATGGAATTCCATGAAATTTTATTTTTCATGGCATTCCATCTCCATCAGCTACATTTCTTTAGAGCATTTTTCAAACAATTCACTACCCTTTGTCTATGCTACCACATTTCCATACATTTCTACCAAAGCATTTTATCAAAAATTTAACACCTTGCTTCCCATAGCTAAAGCCTAAAACAAGTTCCTTCATACAAACTATGGATGCTTGGAAAAATATGGCAAAAGCACAATAGTAAGAAATAGCATAGACAAGGCAATGAGTTGTTTGAAAAAATACCTCAAAGAAATGTAGTCTCATCAATTGATGGAAGCCTCAAAGAAATGCGGTCTCATGGTGATGGACATCACCATGAGACCTACATTCTTTGAGTTAACCCACTAAAAACTCAACGCCTTGTCTATGCTACCACATTTTCTATACATATCTACCAAAGCATTTTATCAAACATTTCACTACCTTGCTACTATGGCTAAAATCCTAAAACAAGTTCTTTCAAACAAACTATGGATGCTTGGAAAAATTCTATCAAAGCATAATAGTAAGCAATAGCATAGACAAGGGAGTGAACTGTTTGAAAAAATGCCTCAAATAAATGTGGTCTCATCATGATGTCCATCATCATGAGACCACTTTTCTTTGAGGCATTTTTTCAAACAACTCACCACCTTGTCTATGCTACCACATTTTGTTGAAAGGATGTAGAACACATTGTACCTATAACCACAAGAGAACTACAACCATCACCTAAGTCTCCAAGTATCCATGAGTGCCTATAACCAATCAATCCAAGCCAAACTCCAAATGCAACATAGCACCATCATGAAGTAATCAAGCAAATGATCAATGTACCCAATATAAAGAGAACTACCCACGATCAATGTCAAAGCTCCAATCATGAATCAGGAACATAAACATGACAACATGATCTAACCATCTCCTCCTAGGATATCACATGCACTATAACATACATATATATACATCCTGGTATCAAGAGACAAGTACCATGTCAAACTCTAAGCGTGCATCAAGAGTAAACCATCACATAATAGCAAAACACTCTAAACCAAGAAAATATATCTTCAATCACATGAAGATAATCATACCTAATGATGCATCCACATCATTTCCAACAACTCCCATTGAACCATGATATGAGCTACACATGGCATAATGACAACCATCCTCTCCATGAAGATCATCCAAGTCTGCACACACTCAACTACAATGTCAGTAACATACAATTGAAACCAAGATCTCCAAGCCAAGAAGATACCTCCAACCGCCAAACCATCATAAACATATCCATCACCACCAATCC